>PVJX010008390.1:0-65838 GCA_004027295.1 Dolichotis patagonum
GGTAAGATGGATGACCATATTGTTGTTTTTGTCAGATCGTGGAGCAGAACTGTTAACAGTCTCACTGTTTGAATGTCTACTTTACATGTTTTAACTTTGTAATTTGAACAACTATTTCCAAGAAGTCAGTACGTAATTAGTCAAGTAATAATTTCTTAGGTTTTATTGTTGTTGTACTTTTCCTTTTTTCCTTGGAATACTGTATGGTTGCTACCCTTTATTCTGTTTTATTTTGTTTTGTTTTTTCCTCTTTAAATAAAATCATAAAAAAAAAAAAGAAATTTATGCTTTCTTAAGTCCCATTCTGTTCTGTTTTGTTAATTTTACCCCCCTTAAAATAAAATTTAAAAAAAAAAAATTATATATATATATATATATATATAAAAGAGGGGAAAAGAAAGTGCTATAAAGGATATAACTGCATGTATGTTTAAGTGTGTAAGATAGATGACCACATTACTGTTTTTGTTAGATTGTTGAGCAGAACTGTTAATAGTCTCACTGTTTGAATGTCTACTTTGTGTGCTTTAATTTTGTAACTTGAACAACTATTTCCAAGGATGACAGTATGTAACTTACCAAGTGGTGATTTCTTAGTGTTTTTGTTTTTGTTTTGTTGTTGTTCTTGTGGTTCTTTTATTTTTTGCCTTTGGAATTCTGTATTGTTGCTACCCTTTTTCTGTTTTGTTTGGTTGTTTTTTTCTCTTTAAATAAAATTTTTTCTCTTTAAATAAAATTTTAAAAAAATACAAAGACAGACTAATGAAGATATAGAAAAAAATGTAGCACAAAGGAATTAAGTGAGTAGGCAGTAACAGAGTGTTAATAATCACCAGGTGAGCTAGTAGGTGAGAAAACAAAGTGGTAACAATCACCAAGTGAGCTAGTAGGTGAGAAAAGAATTAGAGGAGGCCAGGAAGTGGATACCTGATGAACAACTCCCAGGAAGAGGAAAGGCTAGAGCACACCCATGACTAGAGTAGGACTACTATGTTAAGAGGCAGAGTTGATGTGTCTTAATTTTGTAGTATATTTATCTTTTTGTTGTTGATAAACTCTCAACATAATGACATGTATCAGCTGAAAACTTCCAGGTTTTTGCAGAATGTCTCTTTCCTCTGATTCTTAGCAATTAAAAGTATGCTATTTGAGACCTATTCAGCCAGATATTTTAGGCATTCCCAGGACTAGAGCTTTCAAAGTCCATCACCATTCAAAGCAATACAATTCAGAGTTAGGCTTGTCTATATTAAAGAATTCCTTAGGTAAATTCTGCTGGCTTCAACCAAATTCTAAGGTACTCTAAGGTACTAAAGGGTGGGAATGGGAAATACAAATAGAACTGGACTGCTTATAAACAATTTGCGACTTAAGATTGAAGCAAAAAATCCCCAAAGTAAAAGCTGCATCCCCACAGTGATGGGGACCTTTTAGAGCACTAGTGGCAAACCTATGGTACACATGTCTTCTATCACTGAAAGTGCTTAAAGGTTCATTATCAGTATTTTAGAGCTTTCAATGATACAAACAGTCCCTCTTGCAGCACATGCCTAGTACACCACCACTGCATGACAATGCTTCTCAAATTTAATTGATGTGCATTCTAAAATTTTTTTAACATTTTATTGTCGAGACATCTATTTAAAGGAAGCTAGTCACTGCATCTTTCTAAAAAAAAGGTTCAAAAATATATAACAAAAGGTTCCTAACTTATTCGACTGATGAGTCATAACTGGATTTTAAGAGTCACTGAATCAGAGAGATTACCCGTGGATACCTCTTTTATCAAGCTCTGAATGCAATTACTGAGCAACTGTGACCCAAGAAGTATGCCTTGTCCTAGACTTCCCAATTCTTTTCCATCTCCTGCCCTCAAGATTCTGGTATATAAAATAGTGAGGACAAAAGACATCAGAACTGGGAAAGAACAAGTAGGTAACTCAGAATGATAACCACGGTATAGCAATATCCAAGAGCCCTCGTTCTTGAAAATCAAAACTAAAAGTATGCCAGTACCAACCAAGTCCAACTGCCAGGATTCCTATATTAAATGAAGTAACCTACACCCAAGGAATTATTAACTAAGTAGAAGATCGGGAATCTGAATTTTAACATACTTTCAATTTATAAACCACTATTATATCAATGGTTTCCAGATTATAAAATGCAAAACTGCTACCAAGGCTCTCTGAATACTTATGTACTTGGTATACTGTGTCCATCAATCCATGTTGGGGATTATGATACTGTATATTTAAAGAACACTGTACAGTTATGACAAGAGTACAAGCATTGTCATGTAGCAGTAAATTAATTTTTATATAAATCCCCATAAGTACAACTATGGGAGACATTGTTCAATGCAAAGTTCATTATTTTAAAACAGAAATTACTTTAAAACAATGAATTCATATTAAAACAAAATCATATTCTCAATTCTTCCTAAACAGAATTGGTTTTTTTAATGAAATGTTTTTAAAACATTTGGATTTCTAAAGTTCATGATAAGCTGGACACAAAATACAAAATGAATACACATTAGTTTTTAAATAATTATAAATAAAAATAAAATGGTTAGAACTACTGTTCAAATACAGTCTGCCCCAAAATGTATTTAAGTACTCTTTTTAAATGACTGGTTTCTTTATAGCACAATAAATTCTGAGTAATTTTTTTAATATAAGAAACTCACCTACCTCTTCCTGACTTCCCCAAGAATTATGCTGGCAAAAACAATTGTCTTTTCAAGAATTTGAACTGATACACATGGGAAAAATATAGAAATCCTAGAATCAAGGTACATTCAATTATATCACCATGAAATTTGAAAATTCTATGAAGTTCATTCAGCTCTGTGCTTATATGGATAGTAACTGAAAAGGCTGAAAGAAAGGTTAATAACTAAGGTTTTAAAAGAGTAGTCTTCCTTTGATACTCCTGAAACTGTTCTAGTGCACCTGAAAAGCATGTTAGTCTGAACTGAAGACACAGTAATAGGTCTAAATGAGCTACAAAAAAGTGAAAGTTAATGTTTTATAATAAGCTAATTACATATTCAGACATTTATACCTAGTTTATTCTGTGGTTTCATGATAAAACATTTAATAGAATGGTACAGTAGTCACAATCTTTGGGATATTCAATTTTTCCTTTTTACTTATTTTGATGAAATTTTAAACAAACAAATCCACCATCAAAAAATGTAATTATTATTCTTACCAATGATACAACTATTTCAATAATTTCTCCAAATACCTCAACTCTAATTAGTTTAATATATTAAATATGACAATTAGATATGTTAATTGTACATCCAAATTTGGATGTTTGATACAAAACACAATGACAAATATAAGCTTAAGTTTAAAAAAATATATTATACAAGCTTTATTACCTCTGCTGAAACTTCTGAACCATAAACATCACTCACAATGCAAGTAAATGACAAGTTTATTTCGTATGTTAAGTCTCTTTGCATAGTATGTGCATCAGCTATTTTCCTAAAGACCACTAAAAAAAGTTATTACAAATTACTAATATTAGTATCTCAAAATGGTACCATTCTTTTAAAATTACCTTCTGGAAAACACACAAAAGTAAAATAAATCATAGAAAACATATCCTTTTCTCTATTTTTTACAGAAATAACTATATCACTTTAAAAGAAAAACCTTAATTGCAATGTATTATTCTGATTGTAGATTGTTTCACAACCATTACATCATTATATGAACAATACCTGTATTTTTAAGGACCATGTAAAGACTTTCAGTTTCACACAGGAAAGCATTTTAAAACTAACTATAAATTGTTTTAGAAGCAACTTTGGAAATCATTAACAAGTATTTGTGCCAAGAAACAAGGCACAAATAATGTTGTTTGGTGTTTCAAATGCATCAGTAATTTATTTCTTCATTTTGAAAAAGTCATTAGAGAAAAACCAACCAGTAACACCATCAATTTTCATTGTAATCAGCCTTCAACTGAAATTCTTAAGGTGTTGGCAGAGGTCTTTTGCCTATTGGTATAATTTAAACCCCATTAAGTAGATCAAATATTACATACATACATACATACATACATGCATGCATACTGCATATATCTTAACGAAATAGTAAAAATGACTGAACATTACAGTTAAGTAAAACTGTGAGAGAAAATGTTTCTAAATGACACATTCTATACATTGTTAATCTCTTTAGAAACTTCTTTGAAGATGCTTGTGCCATTACAATGGCTCTAAATGATTGCGGAAAAAACATCATTTTCTATCAGTTTCCTTGTTGTCATTTGTTCCTTCTGCTATTGACATTTGCCCACAATGTCATTTCTAATTTAATTTTTAAGTGAGCAGCTCAATAACTTGACCATCTAGATATAATTTTGAAATACCAACTGAAGGCAAAAAACTTCAAGACAGAGTCTAAAGAATTTACCGAAGGTTAGGAAATGGAAAGTGACATGTATTTACCAGTGCCTTTAAAGAAAGGCATTATTTCATTAAGTTCTCCACAGAACGTCATGAAGTAGGTACCATCTATCCCTGGTTATAAAAAAAGGTTGTGAGACTGCCAGAGGCTGAGTGACTTCACTGAGATTATAACTTTATTAAATGCCACTATCAGGAACCAAAATCCTATTTTCTGATATTATGTGTTAAATTAAATGCAAAGGTCTTGTGGTAGGGATTTCAGTAGCATGGGAATGATTGTTTTCCAAATGGCAGAGGTTGCCCCAAGTTTGACCTTCAGATAAAGCTCTTTCTGTTTTTATTGGTACCTATCTATAATGAACACTGCAATGAAGTCTAAACTAACTTTGGCATACATGTACACACAAAATGCACAAATTATACATACTATCTGACAGTGATGTTTGAAAATTAACAGCTGGTTCAAGATTTTAGACACTAAGCCCAATACTACTGAAGTTACACACACAGGCATATTCTTTATAACATTCTTACCTATGCCAAATAAAACAAAGTGTCATTATGATTCTAAGCTTAGAATAGCACATTTTATATGGTATAAAAAGAGTATTCTTTACATACTCCATAAATTGATTTAAAAAGGGACAGCCCCCCCCCCCTCGGGATGTAGCTCAAGGCCCTGAGTTCAACCAGTACTTTAAAAGAAAAAAAAAATTTCGCAAGGAGTAGCATACCCCTGTCAGAACACATTAAAATGAATACCGTATGCTTTTAAAATAATCCTTTAAGTTATAATTTGGATACTCCCTCTATCTTTCCCCTACTAGTCCTTCAAAATGAAGAGATCAATTTTTCTTTTTTTAACAACCATGCTTTGGGGGCTATTTAACATAAAATACAGGATAAAATGCCAACAAAAAATGTGTGGTTTGCTGGGGATTTAGCTCAGCTGCATAAGCGCCTGCCTTGCAAGTGCATGGTCATGAGTTTGATCCCCGGTACCGATAAAAAAAAAAGCAAGTGCAGAAAAAATTCATGGTTAAAAAAATGTAATAACATGTAAGACTGGTTTTACCAAAGTTAGCAAACTTTATTAAGAGCTCAGACTCATTTTTTTATCTATATTAATCATCAATTAAGCTTTCATAATGTATACCCAATATGTAAAATACAAGTTTAAATCCCAAACAAGAATCCTTATATGAAGGTAAGGAATTTATAAATTTTACATAAAATATATACTAGTTTGGAACAAAACATGTCATCTATTAAAAGTATTCAAAAGGCCAATTAACTAAATAAAATATAAAGCAGAACTGAGCACTATTGGGCCCTTCTTTCGACATGCAGAAGCTAAAAACACACTTGTGTATGTTCATGTGCATGTGCACACACACGCTTCAGAAACCTAAAAATTATCTGATTATCCAGAAGTAAGCTTTATGATCCTATTTTACAAATCTCAAAACATCCAGGAAACTGCTTCAAAAAAAAATTTAAAAAAGAACATTTCTGAGATAGGTATGGGGAGGCCTGACATATATTAATTAGTTTAAGAAAAGGCAATGAATGATACCAAGTAAAAACATTGAGATAAGTGATTTAAAGTGGAAAAGAATTTATTTAACTTTTGCCATATCAGGACAACAAAGCAGTCCTTTTCTGTGACCACTGATTAAAAAGATATTACAGAACATTAACATAATGTAGTAGCTCCCATTTTCTTTCAGGAATTTTCGAAGGGCATCTCAGACCCACAATATTTTCAACTGAGGGAGCAAAAAAAAGAGCTACAAAATGTTTAGTAAGGTAAGATACTGATGTCTCCTTTTTTATTTGAACATTAATTTTCCACGTTTTGGAGATATTCTGATTTTAACATTCATAGAGATGCAGTATTTAAATGTCAGGATATTAGCATACTACCAGCAATCCTGGGTTTTACAGCTACTATCAAGCAACTAATTTCTAATGCACACAACCTAGTTTGATAGTCAATGTGAAAGATGGCCTGAATTTTGCCCTCAAATGCGCAAAAAGAATTTTCTGTATATACCACCTCAAAACAGTCTTTGGCCTTGCTGAATAACTATAGAGTTGTTATTTTATTCTGATGCAAAATAAGCCTTCAAGTGTCCCTTACTTGATCTTAGAAGGTCAAATTCTCTGTCCAACAATTCCTCTTCTGTTAACTTGGAGAAATTATCCTCTCCAAAAGGATTCCATCCTGACATATCAGGTGGGTTACTGACATTCTTCTGATTTGTAAAATTTGCAACTGTCTCTTTCTCAGACATTGACCTAAACAGCAATTGAGAGAAGAAAAAATAAGGGAAACAAAACATCAGAATTTTAAAAAGTACAGTGTACTAATTCATACTTTATAAATGTTTAAATAACTAGGTCAGTTTACTGTAATGGAGATGGAAGATTGTGGGTATGGAACGGAGAGAAAGAGCAGCTGGGATCTGAACCAACTCCACAAAGCCCATGAGTTCCGCCATCTCTTGTGTAAAGAACACTAGCTGTGGTCCTTAACACGCCTGTGCCTCACCTTCTTCAGGTAAAGCAGAAGAGTGACAGTATATACTTCATAGGGTTACTGAGGAGATTAAATGATTTAAGACATGTAAAGCAACAAGAATAATACCTAGGAAAAATAATAAAAGAAGCACTCGATAAATATTATCTCCATAGTACACAAGTTTGTAGGTGAAAAACACCTACCACCAAATAGTACTATTCCAAAGTAACTAGTTAGTATACACTGTGCTGGTTGTGCAGGACACTAAAGTAATTTTTCTTTTGATAAAGGTGTTCCTTACGTATAGTCACCCACAGAGGATAAGCTGCTAAGATCACTTTATGAAGTAGCTGAATTAAGTGATGGCTGTTTTGTATATTTCTAATAAGTTATCACTGCTGCTTAAAGCAACTATAATCTGGAACTTGACAGCATTTGCTCTTTGGAAGTTACCTGACAGGCTTCTGGGCTATTCAGGAAGATATGAGTCTGAAGACTTCTTAGCTCAAGAGTATTGGGGTTCATATGCTGTGGTCTGGAACCACAGCATATGAATGAGGTAATGTAACCAAGCTGTCCAGTTCCTTTCATAATTGAGAACCACACTGTTTAATACTGACAGTGGAGGGAGAATTTCCATATTCAAAGAACTATCTCAATTTTGGGCCACTTGACTCATCCTTTTCAACTCACTTTGCCCCTAGCGACGTACTGTCACTGCCACTACACTGGTCTTAGGAGGGAAAAGAAGATAAAATGTCCATTTAATCCCTTAATTCTAAATTCCCTCAGTATATCTCAGCCAAGAATGGAATGTTTAAACAATTATTGAATGTTATAGTCCAGAGAGAAAAACAGTAATACACTTACAATTCAGAACACAGACTTGCTTAGTAAATAAAACTTAAAAGTATTGCCATGGCCTAAATCTACCTCCATAGGACAGAAGCCTACCTCTAACGCCAAAATTGTTTTTAAACATTTTCGGGGTTCTCAGAACACACAGCAGGGAAGAGAAAACTTAAGATACCCCCCCTCCTGTTTGTTAATAATCCATTTCTGATTTCCTATCTGAATCAGACAGCCTCATTCCTGAGATACATGTATGAATTCTTGGTAGACTACACTCAACAGTGTCTCATCTTAACCTAAAGTCTGAGGACATTAAAGTATGTCTGCAAGGGCTGGAGATGTAGCTGTTTGGTAAAGCACTTGCCCGACATGCCTAAAGCACAGGGTTAATCCCCAACAACACCAAAAAAAAAAAGCATGTGTGTACACAACTCTTCCCTGCAAAGGCTGAAACCTCTTTCTGCTTTTTGTCATTTTCCCACTCTGGTTACAATTTTTTGCTTTGCACACGTAGCACTATTCTGTAATAAAATCAATAGCATATTGTAAATAATAAGATTGGGTTAAATTACAGGCACTAAAATGTAAACTATGCAATGCAAGCAGTTACCTAATGAATTTGCAAAAACAAGACGTATTTAAAAATAAGTGCCCAATGCTAAGAATGAAATTATTTTCCTCACTAAAAACAGGAGAAGGAAGGTCTGTGTGTACAGTTCAGTGGTAAAGCTTTAAATGCTTCTGGATATTACTAAGCCTATTGGGAAATCATAGTTAGCAGAACTAGTGGGAATGAAATAAAGGGTAAGGATTCACAGAACAGAAGAGAAGACTAGGAAGAAAAACAAGGGGCTCTACAACAAGATGGACTCTAATTTAAGAGTTACAGAATTGCTCCACTCAACAACTGCATCCACTTCCACAATAATTTACTTTGCACTGACAGGAAAAGTACTTGCCTATTTGCACTGTAAGAGGAGTCCATGATGGTTCCAACCTGAACTGGAAGTGATGAAGTATAAGAAACTAAAGCTGGTGAGAACTCTTGAGGGGAGGTAAGATACTCAGGTGATGCCTGCTGTCGAGGCTGCTGATGCTGAGCTAGCATCTGCTGCTGCAAGAAACCCTGCTGATATTGCTGCATCTGAAACAACAAACAACACCATCCAAATGAACCCTCAACTCACCAAAGCATTTTCAGTTTTGCAAATATTTACTATATTTCTTCCTTTCCAAAATGGTGGCAAACTAAAAACCTAGAAAACAATGTATATTTGAAGCACAAGCTCTGTTAACTAGAAAACTATAATAGGATAAATGATAACTATTTAAAAAGTTGTGAACCTAGGCTCCCATGGCCATTTTTAAAAAATCCTCCTTTATCACATTTCCACTGGCTTGAAGCACTGATGGTGTAGGCATGACTATGCTACAAGGCAGGTTGTATCAGTGATACATGCATGACTGTTCCATCAGCCAACTTGCACCACTGGTGATACAAGTCATATAGTCCATGCATTGGATAGCTATATACCACCTGTGGTTCAAGCTGCCAAGCAGTGAGATGTATGAATTACTGCCCCCTCATGAACATGGCAAATATTTTAAGAAAAAGCAAGAGAGTACTTAAACACTCTGGTGTAATAGTTACTGTAAAAAAAAATCCTGAAGTACATGCACCTGAAGCACACATATTTTTCCTTTAAGTTTCATTTTATTCAACAGATAATTACTGAATGAAAGGGACACACAGGGCAAAAGACTGAGTAGGACATCATTTTCTTTATAAAAGAAGCATTGTATCAGTCAATTCCATGTAGTAATTTCAGGTGCCATAAGTCAGCACAATTAAAGGCTGCTTGAGAATATATGACTGTCAATGAAATACATGTCAATTCACTAACCTGAACTAATTTTGCATAGTTAAATTCTGTATACTACCATTTATACTGTCAATTTCAAAATTTTAATACATAACCAGAGAAATCACTAGAAATTATACAGCACTTACCACTGTAGGATACTGTGATGGTGGCTGTTGTGGCTGATATACTGGATGCATTAAAAACTGTTGTTGAAATAACTGTTGCTGCTGCATTGCATGCTGGTACTATAATGAGAAAAGAAGAAAACGAATCAATATTAATCATGCCTTTATATGCTAGAATCCCATTTTTATATGTACTGATTTGATATTTAACAAAACATTCTAATAATATATGTTATAATAACATATACATATCCATATACATGGAAGGTAGATATATGTAAGTAATTATAACTTAAACACTGTTATCAGAATTGTTTTATTAATAAACAAATTTCACTAATTTAGATGTTTGGAAAAAAGCTGACACTGAATATTTTCATCATCTCTTCCTAGAGCATAAAGATACCTGAAGCAACTTCTGGCCAGGAATCACTGACAGTAAATCCCACTTCTGTCTACACCTTCAGTGGTACCTTCTGGCTATTCCATGCTGGCTATTCCATTACTCTCTTTTTCTCTAGCAGTATCAAGCAAAATTAGAAGACAGTGACACCACCTAAGAAGTATTATGCATACAACTCTCTCAAAAATATTTTAGAGGAGAACCAGAGAAGAGCCCCGCCACGGCCATGGTGGAACCCAGGAGCTTGCACAAAGAAGCAATTCGCCTGCCCTCTTGGTAAGTGCCTCCCTCTGGCGGGAGCCAAGAAGAAAACCAGAGAAGGGCCCCGAGATCCGGCCACGGCAATGGTGGAACCCAGGAGCCTGCACAAAGAAGCAATTTGCTCGCCCTCTTGGTAAGGGCCTCTTGGTAAGCACTGTCCTCTGGCATGAGCCAGGAGGAGACCCAGAAGTGTCTGAAGCCTACCAGTGCGCGGGCTTGGAATCAAACATCCCAAACCTCCTCCCCCCTCCCCCCATTAGCAATTAGGGACAGAGGTCTGAGCATCTCTTGGCAGGATGACTGTATGCAACGTAACAAATATGGGGGGGTCTCCTCTACTCTTTGAAAGCAAATGTTGTTTTCAGTTTTGTTTTCATTATGATTAATTGCTTTACTCTATTCAATATTCTCTTTTGATTGATTTTATAATGTTCTGCCTTTGGTTTGATTTTGCTATACTTAAATTGACTGGACAACTATTGTGAAGATGAGATATACTATGGTATCTATTATTGTTATCCCGGTAACCTGCTGTGAAGTTCTGTACTAAAGTCACTGCACTGTCTCAATTGGCTTTGTTCTGTCTTGCTCTGTTTTATTTCTACTACCTTCAAAATAAAAAAAATAAAATAAAATATTTTATAAAATGACAATGGTAGTAGTTCTACTCAAAATAATTTCAGTGAAACTAGAAATTTGAAGATTCTGATGAAGCAAAGGACAGAATAGAACTTATGCTCATTTTTGCCCTTCCAACTCTACATATCTCTCCTTGCTCCCATGCCAAGACAGTAGAAAAAACAAAGAAAAAAATCTCAGGCAATGTTACTTCTGAAAAGATTAATATCATTTTCCCACAATAGCATTATTAGTCTATGAATCCAAATTGTAACCTTGAATAGATAATACCATCATAAACTGTGATGTTTATTCTCAAATACCAAATGCTTTCAAAGGCCATGATACATCCCAGTTTAATAGAGTAACCTTAAGTATTTCAACAAGTGCACTCTATATACTGTTTTCTGTTCAGGAAACCAGTGAAATGTTTACTTTGAATCTTGAATTCAGAGTGCTTATCTTGGTTAATTCTTCATTGTTGAGACAAAATACCCAATACCCAATGCTAAAGGAAGAAAGGTTTATTTGGCTCACAGTTTGTAAAAATTTCAGTTCATAGTTGGTTGGCTCCAAGACAGTGTGGCATGGCAGAGAGAGGGGCATCGTACAGCACAGTTTATGGCAGGCAAGTCAGCAAGTGAACCACAAGTGGTAATAGCAGCTCTTTCTGTCCCTTTATATTCTATCTGAGCTACCCTTAGGGCAAATAGCACTCACATCTAGAACAATGCCAAAACAATCAGTGGACCAACTTAGTAATGGCACACCTTAGTCCTAGCATCACATACTCTAGATCCAGCTGCTTATGAAAACACCCCACTTAAAACCACATGAAGCTTTGAAGGGACATCTAGACACAAGCCATAACATTTCACCCCTGAACCCCCAAATACTCACACACTTCCCTTTATCAAAAGGCATTTATTTGGTCCATCTATAAGAGTTGCCAAAGTACTAAGGGCTGCAGCATACCTGGAAAGTCCAAGTCCACATTTTTTTCTGAGATTTAACGCAAACACTTAGGTACAAGCCCTTGTACAAATGAAAAGGAAATTAAATTCATCCACCATTCAGTTGCACAGGATAGACATTACCATTCCAAAAGGTCTAAATGGGGGACACAAAAGAATGCGAACAGTGCAAGACCAAAACCCAGCAAGGCAAACATTAAATCCCTTGGCTCCATGTCCAGCATCACCCAGAAATCTGTGGCAAGCTGTGGACTTCAAAGCGGTTGGATGGCTCCGCCCCAAGACACTGTAGTTGGTTGTGGCTGCCATGGCTTCTCTCTTGGGTTACTCTGTTCACTTCTTGCAGTTTTTCCCAGACAATCCATGCTCCTAGCTTCTCCAACCTTCTGAGGTCTCCAATGCACCTTTGGCTTCACACTCACAGCTTCACCGTTCCCTCTCAGGGGCACACTGCCTGGACTCCCAGACCTTCTTATGAAATCTTGCACACAACTCTTGCATTCTGCATGTACCCAAAACCAGCACCATGTGGATAATGCCAGCGTTTGCCACCAGGTAGAGAAGTAGGCTTTCTTCTGTTACAGCTGTGAGGTTTGAGTGCCTGGTTCACTGAGCACTCTGAACCCAATCCCAAGGAACAAATTCTCTAGATTGCTGCCATTCAGGGACATGGTACTCTGGGGCTGTCTTCTCAAAGCAAAGTCTTTCACCTTTGTAACTCTAAGGCTGTAAAGTCTGGAGACCTGCTGATTCTTGTGATGTGCTCAGGACATCTTTTCTATTGTCTTCTTCTGAAATACTTGGCTTTTTCTTGCTAGTGTTTTCAGCAACTAATTCCTCCTTGTTCCATCTTTGCAAGCCCTAACTTTCCTACAGTTTCTTTTGTGGTCAAACCCAATGTTTTAAATCATTCTACTAGGCTCTTTGCTCTTGATTCTCAACATAAATCTAGCTAAAAGCCCCCAACAGAAGCCATGCCACTCCACCAACATTAGACTGCCTTGAAATTTCTTCTACAAGATTAATTAATCCACCAACCTTTATCTCAGTCTGAGGCAAAGTCTCTGGACATGGGCAAAATGTAGACAAACTTTCTGCCTCGCCATAACACACATGGTCTGGAATCTAAGAGCCAATACAGTCCTTCTTCCCAGCAGAAACCTCCTGAGCCTGATCTTTACTGGCAGCCTTTCTATCAGCATTCTTGTTCTCTTGAGCACTGATCAGAATCTCCCATCAAGTAAAGCTTAAGTCCTTCCAGGACTGTTTTTTCAGCTGGCTTTTCCTCAGACCTTTGCAAATTCTTCCCATAAGCCAGTTCCAAACATTCCTAAAGCACATGGCCAGATAATGGCATAGCAACAACTGTGGCTACTGCTCCCACTGGCAGCAGACTTTGGCATCATCCACATAGCATTGGTTATAGGTGCATGCAGAATGCAAGAGTTGTGGAGTCAGGAAGGCTTCCACCTGGATTTCAGAAGAAGGTCTGGGAGGTGAGGTAGTGTCTAAAGCTATGAATACAAAACAGAGCTATACTTGAGACCCTAGAAGCCTGGAGAAGCCAGAAACACTGGTCACCTGAAGAAAGCTGCAAGAAGGGAGCAGAGTAGACCCAAAAGAGAAATTATGAGAGCTACAATCACCAGAAGTACCATATGGGTGGAGTTACACAAGCCTTTTGGAGTTTCACATCTTGCCAGATTGCGTCAAATGTTAGACATATAATTACAGGACGTAATGCTTGCCCTGCTAGATTTTGGTCTTGCATTAATCCCATTCCTTTATGTCCCCTATTTGAACTTTGTGGAATGGTGATGTCTATCTTGTGCCATTGAATGGTGGATGTGTTAAATTTCCTTTTTATTTGTACAAGGACTTGTAGCTAAGAGTTTGCGTTAAATCTCAAAAAAAAAATGTAGACTTCGATAATGCTGCAGCTCTTAGGACTTTGGCAACTCTTACAGATGGACTTAAATGCCTTTGCATAAAAGAAAGTGTGTGAGTGTTTGGAAGTTCAGGGATAGAATGTTATCGCTTGTGTCTAAATGTCTCCCCAAAGCTTTATAAGGTTATAAGGTGGTTAATTCTACAGTGTGTATGCTAGGATCAGGTATGTGATTCTGGAATTGATTCATGGTTTTGCGCTAGGATTAAGAGTATGAATGCTACTCACTCTAACAGTGTCCTACATAAAATATAAGAGAAGGAGGGTCACTTGTCACTGTTTGTCACTTGCTGCTTGCTGCCTTCTGTTAACTCTGTGATGTACCTCTGCCATGCCACCTTGTACTGGAGCCAGTCAACTATGAACTGAACCTCTATAAACTGTAAGCCACATAAGCCTTTCCTCCTTTGAGTATCAAATATTTTGTCTCAGAATAAGAGAACTAACGAAGGCAGTGCCCATGATACAAAACACAATTCAGTGATATTCCACTGCTGTATGAGTTTCACAGCACTACCCTGTATATTCAAAGTAACAGAGGGTTACCTGCTGCATGTAAGCATCTTGAAGTAACTGGTGCTGCTGTTGCTGCTGGTGAGGATGGCGATGCTGTGAATGAAGCTGCTGTAACCTCCAGTCTCCCTGTTGGAGCTGCTGGAGGACTCTGTGCTGCTGTGGTGGCTGCTGAGGGGGACCCTGCCCCAGTAAACTTTCAGGGCCATTTCCAGGTCTCAAGGCTCCTATGATAGGTTTCCAAAACTTTTCATTAATGTACTAATAATTTCAGCAAAATGATTACATCTCTGTATTTAACTATCACCTTCCATATATATATAAGTCTAAAGAATTTACGGTAATTGTAAGTGCCTAGGAAATTTAATTTTGTCTTCTCCAACTATGAACAAATCCTAGAAACATTTTTTTATGTTTCATCTGTCCATAAACACACCAGCCCTATCAGTTTGATCCACATATCTCAATTATATCATATATTACTATGAGTATTTTCACTGATTGGATTCTCTGAATCTCTAATGTAATTTTCACCTATTCACATTCTTGTCCTTTAAAGTTTAGCTCAAATCTCTTCCTTTTCCTTCACCTAACAATCTCACTCAATTACTTCATTCTGTCTTGAACATATTAATGGTTTACATGGCTATGTTCTAGCCTGGGACCCTGAAGGACAGAACGATACTTATCTGTTGGAAATATAAAGAGCCTTTTATATTGAAGCAGTTCATTAAATGCTTACTGCAGTGAATCTATTAACACTTATCTCCTAATTGACATTTATTTACAAGCTCTACAAATTTCACCTTTAACATATTCTACAGCTGAATTTTTGAAATTAGCTAAAAATAAAAAGTATACATTATCAAAAAAAGGACCATAATACCTAATGCACTATAATTTCTGTGTTCTCTTCCAGTGACTAACCTTTATTCAAATACAATTGTATGAATAGTTTGCATGTTTCACACAACCCAGGGATCCATGTGTTAAAAGCTTAGTCCCCATGATGACACCATTGGGAGACTGCAGAACTTTAGGAGATGGAACTTATGGAAGATTCTTAGGTCATTGGGGCTGGCCCATGAAAGGGGACTGTGGGACCTCAGCTTCTTCCCCTTTTTGTTTCCTAACCAAAAAGTGAATAATCTGTTCCATCATGTGGTCCCTACATTGCTATCCAGGACCTAAAATGGAGGCCTAAGAGCAATGTGTCCACCCAATTGTGGACTGAAACTTCTAAAACTGTAAGCCAAAATAAACCTCTGCTCTAAGTAAATTATTTCCCATAGGTATTTTGTTACACTGATGCACATCTGACTAACACAATAACTGCTCAATCAAAAGGGGATACAAAGAGGGAGCAAAGTTTCATTAATGTTAATAAACCTCCTCGGGCCTAAGTACAATATGTCTGTGAAAACAATTTTCAAATGATTTCTAATTCTTCTAATTGTAAGAAAAAAGTTCAGTTGAATTACTCTTGAAGATAAAATATAAATAAAAATAGGAGGAAGAAAAGGAAAACCATTTCACCACACATATACAACTACCTTTTTAAGCATATTTCTTTCCAGGTAGAAGTATACTAAAGTTACGTTCCTTAGCTATATGCATTCATCTCTTAGAGGTTTGATGTCTGGCTGAAAAACTCATGCAGAGCTCAATCATAAGCCATGAACCATCATGAAATGACTATGAGGCTCACTTATGTTACAAACTGTATCTTTTCTTTAGTGCCATCAAGCTCTTCAAAGAGGAGTATCACAACTGCACAACTTGGCAATTTTTGTCTTAAAAGACAATGGCTAGGGAATGTAGCTCCATATGAAGGCCCTGGACTCAGTCCCCAGAATCACCAAAAAAGATAATAAAAAAAAAAAAAAGCTATCATTATTCTGTGACTGCAACAGATCAAGACAACAAAACCATGCCTAAACCCTTTGGTAATTTTTTTCAAACACTATCTTACCAAGTCATCTCACAGATTCCCATAGTTTTGGAACAATAAACCTAACTTGCTAAAGTAGTACAAATGTATTCCCAGTGGTCTTTCATTTAAGAACACAGATACATGATAAATACAGTAGATAAGATCTCCAACCAAAAAAGGTAGAATAAAGGGAGCACTGAATGTTTACTTGAGACAGAATTTTTCTAGATATAGTGTACCTTGTTATTGAATCTATGAAACCAGAAAAGAAGTGACACTTGGGTTCATGAATGCTTCTGTTTGCAAACAACTTGGTTCTCAAATGCAATCAACAAAGTTTTGCTTCTGTTTACAAACTTCACATCAGGTGACAACCATGACCATCTTCCCCACTCAAACACAAACACAATCATAAAAGAAGTTCATGAACCAAGGTTGTTATGCCCATATAAACAGAATGATAGTGAGGCTAAGAAATGACAAAACAGGAATCAAATACAAAAGATATAAAATTTCCATTATTTTCTCACTTTCACAGAGCATTACAACTGGTGTACCTAATTACCACAGAGGTATATAGCAGTATGCAGGATAATTAAAAGTAAACATTATCTTCTTTGATCATATAATTTACTTCATTAGTAACAGTAGGTAATAGTTAACATTTCTTAAAGGCATATTTTATTCTGAGTACTATATTAAGCAGTTATTTAATCCTCCCAACAATCCCATGAAATAAGTACTGGAATTTTTAAAAGGGATATTACTAAAAATTGAGAAATACTCAAACCAGATTCAAGAGCTTCAACGAACAGGCTTTTCACCATCATATTACCCTAAGTGAAAACATTTTAACATTAAAAAGATTTGTCATGAAATAAAGTACAAATTGGGGGTTTCTTTTGAGGTAAATCTTCATATTATATCCCCAGGCCCTTAAGAGGCAGCATTTACTCTCTAAAATCGGGACTATTTCCAATGGGGACTTTCCCTCACATTTATAGCACTGGGGAATTGAACCAGAGCCTAACTCATGCTTGGTAAACACTGTATTCCTAAACTATACCTTTGGCCCTTACTTAATTTTGAAACAGGGACTCATTAAATTGCCCCAGACTAGCCTCAAACTCATAATCCGCCAACCTTAGCCTCCCAAGTGGTTGGGATTAAAGGCATATATCCACACCATGCCTGACTGAAAAAGAATTTTTTTTAGTACCACTCTGTATCATAATTTTTAGAAGATATTTGAGATTAGAAAAATACTTTTTCTCAAAATCAAACAAGGAGACCAGTTTTTACCCTGACATGTTCACATTATTCCTTCACCAAACTCTTAGATTCAATGCAAAGACCTAACTGTGTATGGGTAGAGATTCAACTACCTTCTTTGCAGCACAACACAAAATTTTCTACACTCTTAAATCTTATCACCACCTACCTCATTCCTACGAGTTGATGACTCTAGAAATAAGAGTTTATACTTATAGAACCAAAGCAAATTGTGAGGTTTTTGTATCATGTTTTTACACTGCCAATAACTTCACTTTCTTTATCTTCAGAAAGACAGCCAAGTTTACTAGACATCAGTAGAAAACATCCTAAAACTTCGTATTACCTGCTTTCAATATTAAATTTGCTAGTAATTTATACCCATAGAAAATGAAACCATAAAAGATTTATTTACATTGACTAAGAAGGGACAAAGTTACATTACCTTTTGGTCTGTGGTTACCAAATTCACCAGGAGCAGGGACTTTCACAGGAGTTGCTGAACTCTGAATGGTCAGCACACTGGGAGTGGCAGTAGTAGAATTGGCCTTTGGTCTTTGTCTTGGTGCAATTGAGGTTTCTGTTGGTCCAATGGTATCTGTTATTCTACAACAGAAGAATACATTTCGTTCCAAATACTGAGATTATTTCTAATTTACTTTCTTCTATAAAATATCTTAACAGGTGCATTTAATTATTATAAGTGATTACTTTATTCTCTTGGCTTCCCCCTAAGTCTCTCTCAAATAGTATATTTAGTGACAATCAGAGAGGAAAAAAATAAAATTAACTATTTTCTTTAAAACAGGATGCTATCATTCATAGTTTGCAGTAAAAGGTATCAGAAAACAGTATAGTTCCAAAGGTTACCATTAAGGAAATGAGATGAGATCGAAAGAAAACAAACAAAAACCTCATAGGGTCTCAGAGAAAAAGAAACTAAAAATGAACTCTTTGAAGAGCAAAAAATAAATAAATTGGGACTCTTTAATTTACATATTTATCATTTTTCTTTCAACAAATTTAATATAAACTCAAATACTTTTTCAAGTAGGTCAGTTTTTCACTTTACAACAGAATTTGCCATAAAATCTCTTTTCTAAATTATCTCACTATATTTTCAAATATTTAATACTTAAAAGTTTTTTAATGATTTATCAAGCTCACAGCTACTGTATTTAGAGAAAAATCTTATCTACACTGCATACCAGTAAAATTCTTTCCTAATACCTATACATACCACAAGAGGGAGCCAGTTAACAACTATCTTTCCAACAGGAAAGAAAATTAAATCAATAGATTGCAGAAAAGCAAAGAAATATATGGTACATGTGTTATCTTCTAAAATATAACATGTTTTAAATGGGACAGGTACATATTGAACAAATCATATGAAAACTAAGCTAAGGCAATAAAAGATCATTTATATATATAACAACTATGTCTCATTTTAATAAGCATTATGCATTCAAATTTTAGAATGTGGTTCTAAAACCAATGGTATACTACTCAACCTCAAACAAGTCGGAAGAAATATTGTATACAAACTTTTTGTTTAGCTCTTCATTTGTTATTAAGTACGTTATACAGGCCAAACTTCACCTTTCTATGTTCCTGGTCTAAACTGCTCTTCAGAAATATACAACATGCATGATCATAGAGAAATCTTCTAAAAAGCATGTTACAAGTCAGAAGACCTTGTTAAATATAATGTCTTATTTCTCTAATAATGTATTAATATCTATGGTACATTACTGATGTCCACTTTACAACATTCTATCCTCAAAGAATTTATAGGATACATAAGACGACAGGGCATGTGTTGATGAAAACATAATAAAATGTAAGAGTAAAATATTCAGAGCCAAGCTAGTGCTGCCAAAAATTTCATGAAGTAATTCTAGCCTTAATTTGGCTCCCCAAGACTTCAGATAGGTACTAGCGATTAAAATTTTTAGGTAAATATTATTTCATTAAACTGCAAACAAAAAGGCTAAGCATTCTCTGTGAAGGAAAGGATGTGAAAAAATATCTTGGATAGATTAGGCAAAGAGAAGCAAAACTTGGACTGAAAGACCCTAATCACTGCATTAGCACTGCTGCACTGCCTCACTTTTATCCTCGTAACCTTCCTAAAGTCACTTTCAGTGCTTTCCTCCCATCACCTCAACAATTTCCCTTAAAACTCAGACCTCTCTCCTCTTTAAAATCCTTCAATGTTTCCTCCTGCCAATGCACAACATTTCCATCTTTCAGGCACATACATCAAATAACCTTCACATGTTTAAGAATGTCAAGAATATATGCCAAGTTTGGGTTTCTGAAAGTTAAACAGGGTGCCACAGACTGAATGCAGGGTGGGTGGGTTAAAATAACCACTAAAGCCTGATGAATAATGAAATTAACTCTGTAAAGATTCTTCCCTTAAAATATGTCATTTATATGAAAACCCTAATTTGTAGTATTAAGCTTTGTACACACTCGGATTTTTTTCAAGTTCTCTAGTGACTTTAACAGAGTAAATTTATCTGAATGACTAATCAGCACCACTGAACTTTGTATTTTAATATACATAAGATACAGATTTAATATACTAACAAATATATTCTATAAATGTAACTTAACTCATTAAAATAAAAACTATACACATTAATAGGCCACCATGCTATGTTTTGACACACGTATATTTTAATGTTTAAGCACTGCAACTCGAAATGACATTATTTCATTTATAATTGTATTGCTATAACTTGTGTATCATAGTGAAAAAAGTCAAATTCTTGTTCAGTTGACTTGTTTTAAATGTGCAACTAACTTTCTTAAAGATTTATTGGTCAACTATTAAAACCAACAAAAAATTCAACTCACAAATCATAATAATTCATAATTACCACTCAGTAACAGCAGTGGCTGCTAATTACAGTTCTATCACAGATAGGAGAGATTGGTGATCATGGGAGATTCCTGCAGGTTAGATGCTACTTTATTCTATCCCTTCCTCAAGATACCACTTTGAAATTTAAGTGAAAGAAGATATTTTTAGAATGATACCAGATATTTTTAAAAGTAAGTCACAAATGATACTTCAGCAACTTATGAGTAAAGATCATGTCCAGCACATCTCACAACCAAGCCAGAGTTAACTGGAAGTTGATGACTCACTGGCCTCAAGGCCAAAGTCCTAACTTCTCAGCAGGCCACTGGTTGCTTGTAACTGACATTTACCCATCACACCAGCTTCCTTCCCCACTATTCTCCAGGACTTCCTCTTATGCTCCAGTCCTGCAGTATCACCAGGACTACTCTTGCCTAAACTGCTTGCCTGCTTTAGTTCATTCCAACCCTTCAACTGAGGATTCATCAAGAAAGCAATGCTTTCATCCTTCTGTTTTCACTGCTCCCAGCCCTTTGCCTTCCTCCACACTCCCAGTGTGGCATACTGCATATTAATCATTTACAGTTACCATTGCAAACTCCCTGGAAATAATACTTCTTTCTCTTAGTAATTCCACTATCTGTATCTTGCATGTAATACATTTTTGTATGTCAAATAAAATAATTACTGTAAGATATAATACAAAAGAAGCTATAACCTAGAAATCTCCCCAAATGCAGTATTATCTTGTCTGATAATCTAACAAATGGTTCTGTTCATTAACTTTTACATTCAAAAAAGTAAATACAGAAAAAGTCAACACCATACATCTCTTTTTTGAGACAAAGTCTCACTACACAGTTCAAGTTAGCCTTGTTATGTAGCCCAGGCTGGCCTGAAACTTACGGTAATCTTCTTGCCTCAGTCTCCCAAATGCTGGGATTGCAAGTGTGCACCACCATGCCTAGCTCACATATTTCAAACTTTTATATTAGATATAAATCCTGCATCTAATATTTTTAAAAGCTTATTTTATCATGCTTGCTGTTATGGTTTGTGTCTAGATGTCCCCCAAAACCTCATGTGAGCATTAGGTGGGGCTTTTTGGAGGTGGCTGGCTCTCAAGTGTGTGATGCTGGAATTAGGGATGTGATACTGGAATTCTTTAAGCTGAGATGCTAAGATTATGAATGGTCCACCCTGGGTGTTAATGCTACCCACCTCAAGGTGAGTAGCCTGGACAGAATATAAGGGGCAGAAAGAAGGCTGCCACCACTTGCTGCTCTTACTTCACTGCTTTACTATCTCTGCCATGAACTCTCTCCATGATGTCTGTCTGCCATGCCACCCTGCCTTGGAGCCAGTCAACTAGGAATTGAAACCTCTACAAATGGTAAGCCAAATAAACCTTTCCTCTATAACTCTGGATGCTGCATATTTGTCTTATCAATAAGAAAAATAACTGAAACACTTGCTATCTAAACTACTCCACAGGCAGTAGGAAACATGCATTTTTTTTAAATGGACAGAGATGATATTTAATCAATGATATTTGCTAAGATTAAAACAAGACCTACTGAACTACTTTTTTTAAAACACCCTTTCAATTTTATCATAGCTTTTCCTACCTGGCTTTCATTTGGCTTTTCCTAGCAGCTGCTTCAGTAGCAGTCATCGGTTCAGGAAGAGCAGAGGGAATCGAAGAATTCTTGGAAGCAAAAAATAAAACTTCATTTTAGTTTTTAAGTACAAAAGGTTTATTAAGCTGAGGACATACTACTGAACTTAATAAGTGCCACCTCTGAGATACTATTATTTCCCATCAGAAACCTAAAAACTATTCACATATACCTGCCAAATCTTGTCTATAAATATCATTAGATGTCATACATGTCACTTTCATATACTTAGCCCCCAGAAATCTTTGGGAAACACACAAAATATCATTATATGCAATGCACAGATAGATAAAATTTAGGCAAAAAGGAATATTACACTTTAAATCAATGTACTTCAGAAAAAGAAGTTAATGCCAAGAGTAAGCAAAAAGTTTCTAAATACTATATCACAAATAATTTTCAGAAAGTGGGGACAGAAGGCTTTACTTGTTTGTCTGTATCACATATTTGACTTGGGGTAGGTAATCAATAAGTATTATTTAAGTAGAAATTTAAAAATCAAGTTAAATGACAAATAATGCTATTTTCCTTAGAATGTTACAACTGAATAGTTTCATCTCCAACAGGGAAAATATCACATTCATACTATAAAAGCAAAAACGAAAGGTTCGTCTTATTCTTTTAGGTAGTGGGTTAAGTTATACCTAAAAGAAACACGGAAGAACAAGTCAGGGCAGAATAACATTTATGAAGTTGAGAATGGCTTAAAATCAGTGATCATTCTAGTGTCTTTATTAAAATCAGCAAAGATGTACCATTTAGAGTTTATCTGTAGTATTTAATGTAGTACATAAATAGCAAACAGAATGCAGAATCTTTGAATATTATTAGCTATATCCAAATAAGCACCTTTCATGAACTAGGGACTGGGTTGCGATCAGTTGTAACCTTTACAATCACTAACTTTCTTGGAGGAGGGGTAACTAACTTCCCAAAATATACAAAATCAGTCACCAATAAAGATAAAATTAACTGAGGTCTTTTTTTTTTTTTTTTGGGGGGGGGTACTGGGGATTGAACTCACAACCTCGTGCTTGCCAGACAGGCGCTTAAGCCACTGAGCTAAATCCCCAGCCCTAACTGAGGTCTATTTACAGTGTTTTTGTTCTTTACATTCCCCAAATTTACCAGAGTGCTTAGTGTCTCAACAAATTTTTCAATGTTTTACCGTACCTCTAGGCAAAAACAAACCAGCCTTGTTGATTAAACAAGCTTAAAACTTAATGAAAGTGAAATGTATCTGTGTTAGACTGTGTCTATGTCACTCTGATTTGTTCTTAAATGAAACATAACCTGCAGGGCACCTCAAGACACCATTTGGGGAATGTGGCATTTTACCAAAAATACAATTGCAATCAGACCACATGTCATAAAGAATTAACTCTCAGAATCTATTTACATGTAAATTATAAAACATTTTAAATTCATTCCCTACTTACAATACTACTCACATTGATGTTGGAAACTGGACAATCCTTTTTGGCAAATTTAAATGCAAAATAGGATACTTGAAATATATCAGGCCTATGCTCTGGGTCTGGTTCAAGCATGAACCCTGTAACAATAAGTCAAAATATTAAGACATTTTACTAATTATATGTGCTACTTTTATAAGTACATTATAAAGGATAAAAATATTTTTCTGTTCCATTCTAAGATCAATGATTCTAACAACTTTATTAATGTTTATAGAAAAAAAATTGCTGTATTATACCAAACTAAATGGCAGATCAATCACAGAACTGCTCTGTAACTGTAGTATAAATGATACATAAAATTATTCTCCTCTAAGTGTTATAGTTTGTATCTAGATGTCCCCCAAAATCTCATGTAGTCATAGGTGGGGTTTTTCCAGAGGTAGCTAAATCTAGAGTATGTGCCTGATTCATGGTGCAATGCTAGGACTAAGGGTGCTCCGAGTAAAAGTGGGTGATTACTAAATTAGGCTGCTAACAGGTCTCGCATTGCCCTAATCCCAGTTGCTTGAATACAATATAAGGCACAGAGAGACTTATCTTGACCCTTGCTTGCTTTGCTACCTTCTGTCCACCATGAACTGTTTCTCCTCTGTAATACCTGTCTACAGTCCCACTCTGCCTTTGAGCTAGCTGATTATTGACTGAAACTTCTACAAACTGAGCTAAATAAACCTTTCTTCCCTTAATTTGTATTGGTTGGGTATTTTGTCTCAGCAATGAGAAAAGTAACACAGAAAGTGACACAAACAAAGCATGAATTTACCAACACCAAATAAACAGTCATAAATTTACTAAATGTAAATTTTGGGAATTATTCAAAGAAGTTCCAGGATCATAATGGGGAGCCTTCAAAATAATTCCATTTAAAATAATTTTGCTATCTAAAATACTTCTATTCTGAGATGATACTGAATAAAGTAAAGGCTAAATTTTGCTTATTATCTATTTAAGAAAGTACTAAAAAATTGGTACTATAGGTTTCCATAAATATGGTTTCTTCCCATACTAACAATTTCACTATAGTTCTGTATTTTGAAATGTTATCTACAATATGTTCAAAAACTTGAGCATAGTTCTACTATGAACAGACTATACCACCTTTACAACATTACTTGAAATACCTGAGACCTTTTTCTAACCATAATGGGCATAACCACTTATCTATTTATTGGATAGTTTTCAATTTAAAAATGTTATAAGGTTGACATTTATCATTTTATAACTGAAAAATTCATATTTTGTAAAGATATCTCCATGACTAATTCTGCTTTATTAATTCTAAAGTCTTAATAAAGCTCAAATTGTTTTTAAACTATTTAAAATGTAAAACAGCATAGCTCTTTTATAAGTTTACCAATAGTAGGTATAGAGATCTAAGTATATAAATGGCTAAGATAAAATTATAAACCAAAATTAAACTCAGATCAGCTAAAACTATAGTATTATGGCAAGTAATATTGAGCACAAATGTTTAGAAATTTATTTGGGAAATTCTGAGGTAAGTTAAAAGTACAAAAGCTCACATATAACTTTCATATCTTTAACATGTTAACATAAGACTTACAAAATTCTTGTAATTTTAACACCATTGTTAAATTAAAATAACTGGAATAACTGAAAACATTTTAATTCAAATATTTATTAGTTTATATTTAACCAAAAAGATTTGAGAGATCTACAAGGTTCATCTATACCCAAAGTAAATCATTTTATTTTGATACCAAAAATACTAAATGTTTTTAAAGCAACAACAGAATATAAAATTAATTTATAAAACTAAATATAAAATATATTTTAACACTGCTTATTCATACAATTTTTAAAATCAACCAGATAGCAAGAAACAAAGTTTACAAAATTATGATGCTATTTTTCTATCATAACAAATAAGTTTATTTGGCTTTTAAAATTTCAAACAGCTACTTCTAGCTATTTGTTCCTATAAAAACAGGAACTGGCAAAAAAACTGCATGGTTAATATATGAGAAAATTGGGACTAATAATTTACTAAGGGCTGGGACAGACAAAATAATGAGGACAGTAAAGAAAGTGCATATGATTTGGTTCTAAATATAGGCTCAAAATTTAGCTCTCCACTTTTTAGTTGTCAATATAAATAGGGCAAAATGATCCATTACATAAATCACAGAGTACCTCACACACAAAAAACAAACCAGGTTTTAAATAAAGTGTTCCTGATACGAAAGCAGATTGCAAAGAGCAATTCTCCCTGGAGTCTTTGGAAAGATGGCTCATACCAAGTGAATAACATCTTGAAGGAAATACAGTAAGCGCTGCAGGGCACCCTCCTCCCACATGGACTAGAAGCATAAAACCTAGATGCAGTTCAAACCGAAGAACTCTAAAGGACAGAAAACAATGCACTAAAACATACCTCCCTGGAGGCCCTGGCTCAATCCAAGAAACTGTTTTAAGTATCTAGAGAAAAATGATATGATCCTTCCAACAGTCCTACATTATTTTTCTTTTGTCATAGATGACAAGCTTTGAGGGGAAAGAAACAAATTTGAGGTTTTCCTGTTCTAACCAATACTGGTACAAGTAATTCGTTCACAAATTAAGCACAACACCACATCCTTTAATAGGTAGCTAGGCTGGAGGTAGGATTTATATTATAAGAAAACAAAAAGACTTCCACTACCCATGGTTCATGTTTCCATGCGGGAATAGTATGTGTTGGGGCCAGTTTAGTTTGTCTAATAGTAGAGATACAAGTTATGTAACATGAAAATCAATTTAAAAGATCAGGTCTAGTATTTAAAGAATTAAGGTAGAAAACATTAGAGTACATTAATGTGGCAAACACAAGCAACATTTCATGAGATCTGAAAATTCCAACTTTGGTTCACACATGTCATGTGTATGAGTGCACAGATCAGCTCTGATGGTGAAGCTTGACTGTGTCCTGACAAGCTTGGAGTGACCCTGGCTGGGGACTGGTGAAGCACACTTCTGGGTATGTCTGGGTGGTTCATGGAGGCATGACCTTGAGTACGATATAGTTTCTGGCCCTTTTCTGTTCCAGAATTGTTCCCCTGCTCTACCTGTCTGTCGCCAGAACCGAGCAGCTTTGCTTAGCCATGCCCTTCCACCATGATGTTTCCGCCTTGCAGACAGCTAACCAAGTGGCTATGAGTCAAATTAAACCTCTCCTTCTTTAAACTGTGGGTATTGCTACTGTGTCCCAATGACAGGAAAGCTAATACAGAAAACTGGTACCTGGAATGAGATGTCAATGGCCCTTATCTGTCTCTGTAGTTTAGAAACTTTTGGAAATGGTTTACAAGAGAAATCTGAAAAAGTTTGGAGATGTGGGCTATCAAAGCCTTAAAATGCTGTAAGCAGAGTCTTGCTAGAGCTCAAAAGACAACAATGCTGATAGGAATGCTCAGGTGGATTCACTTACAAACAAGGACTCCACAGGCCTCTGGACAAGAGGCCATGTGTGCTTCATTCAGAAAAATAATTCACGGATATTTTGCACATATCCTGTGACCCTGTGGTAGACTGAAATCAAGGGCAGTAGACTAATCTGCCAAGGGAATTTCACAATAGTATAACATTCAGGCTGTGACATGGGTACTGCTGGCTTTCACCTAAATATATAATAAAAAGTAGCAGCAAAAGGCAGGACAGAAAATTCTGAAACATTTATATTTTGGTCCTAAGAAACTATGAGTAATGCTATCACCAAAGGAGGTATGGCTACTGAAGAGACTGGTGCCATTAAATGAAACCAAATCTTGGTACAGAGACAAGAAGATGGTCTGCAGGTGCCTCAGAAACCGGCAAGACCCTGTCTTCAATTCAGGCTCAAGGGGTCAAAAGTATAAACCTTTCACTTGAGGACACTTCCTGGGATGCCTGCTTGACAAGGGTCTCCTTAAGAACTGGTTCCCCAAAATTCACTCTGCTCAGGCATCCAGGCACCCAGAAGCCACTATAGCCATAGTCCAAGGGGGCCACCTACCACTACAGCTGGCAGCAAGCTTTGGTACTGTCCACATAATACTGGTTTTACCAGCACACAGAATGAGAGATATGTGGGGTCAGGAAGGCTAACCTAGACTTCAAAGGAAACTAGCCGGTCAAGCAAGGAATTCCCAGGAGGGCAGTCTGTGAAGTTATGAGAATGAAGCCAAAGATGTAATGGAGACCCCAGCAAGTTGTAGATACCAGGAACGTGGAATGTCTGCTAAGGAAAGCTACAGCTCAAGAGTAAGTGGAGGCAGCCCAAGAGATATGTCACATGCCTCAGTGTTAAGCAAATTGTATTGTGTTAGGAAGAATTATGACCTTATATTTATCTGGAAAATAAGTATGATTTATGGAAACATGTTTGGGTGTGAAGTTGACAAGTGGTGGGATGTAACAGTTCACAGGTTCCTGATGGGGCCTTAATTCGTAAGTCTTGCTGCCAGGCATCTCTGACTTGAATTGACTATCCCATCAGGTGGCCTGAACCATCAGTGGTACAAGCATAACTGTCCCACTGGGTGGCTGGTACTGCTTGTTACAGTATCTATAATTACAATAATGCAAAGAAAGGCATTGATTTACCAGACTAGATGTCTGTAATATGTCATACTATAGTTCCTTAAGGAAATGCTATAAAAACAATGTAACACAGTTAATTTGTGGTACCGTAATCATAAATGCATACTATATGCACCAGCAATGAGTATCTGTAAGATTTCCATGTTATAATTTAGCAAATTAATTATTAGTAAACTATTAATTTGTAAAGAAATGCTGCAAATTACAGATATGCCACATTACCTATAAGAAACACATTTTTGAGGGAAGAATAGATTAAGGAATGCAATGTGGTCAGCGCACTCAAGTGATATTAAGTGCTTAAGTTTAAAAACAAAACAAAAAAGCAGAGAACCTAGAAAACACTCTTCTTTCAAATGACCACATGAATCACACAAGTCCATTACCACTGACTCTGATTTGACTACAAATGTAAAATCAGCTTCTCTAAAATTTAGCCACACAAAAATGAAATAGTATTTCTCTATTCATCTTGTATAAATCTTCCTATTGGCCAAAAAACTACTACAACAACCAGAAAACACAAAACAGTCTCAAAATTGACAGTTGTATATAATTAAACCACAATACTTCCTACTGATGTTATCACATATATCCAATTAAGAAATACTTATCCAAAGCAGCTGAATTATGTTTATGGTATTATTGTATTGGGAAGTACAACACCCATGCACATTCCAACAAAAATAGCAACTAACGGAGAAGCAGCAGCCAAGTTGTATTATATTTTACTCAAGAACTTAAGCCAATATTACCATTCAAGTTACAAGAAACAATGGATCCATGCCTGGCCTATTGATGAGAGTTAAACTAGCATCTCTACTCAACAAATTTAAAGGAAAAGTACTTTGGCCAGGATTACACCTGTAATCCCAGCAGTACAGGAAGGTAAAGCAGGAGAATCAGAAGTCTGAGCCCAGCATGGACAATTTAGCAACTCAGTGAGATCTTGTGTCAAAACTTTAAAAATACATAAAAAATAAAAATAGAAGGACTAGGAATATAGCTCAGTGGAAAGGCCCTTTGTTCAATCCTCAATACTACCAACTCATCAAAAAAAAAATTCCTTTTGAGATCTTTCCTGCTTACGTTTCTGTGATTACACTTAATAGGAATTTAGCTGGAAAGAAAATCACCCACTATTCTTTATTTTTATATCACTGCTCTAATTTTGCAGAAAATATGTCAAGCATCAACTTGTATTTATTAACTTTAGAAGATTATTATAGAAATTTACATATTAGAGATATATGCCCTACATACGTTATTCTATAGAGCATGGAAATGAAACAAAATTTAGTAGTTAGCCATAAATATGTTGAATCATGAGTAAGTCACTAAGCAATACTCTACATCTGCCAGGACAGCATATTTGGGATAGTCCTACTTACTGATCATACTTCTCCCTCCACAACTGTCCAACTGATACCCCAGTGCCAATGACTAAAAACATTCAAGGAAACTCCAGCTTCATCTTTATTTACAGGGTGAATTAAAATGTCTTGAGAATTCTTTTCCAAAAATTATAATAGAGAAGAAAATGAGTGAGGATATAGATGAAATAAAACTGCCCGTAAGCTGATAAACAAAGCTGGGTAGTAGCACAAAAAATGTATTGTACTGTTACTATCTACACATGTAAGTACATTTTAACCACTACAATAAATTTAAGTATATTCAAGCAAGTAATTCCTGATACTCCCACAAGACAGGTATTAAAATAAATCTAATCACAACAGATGAACAAACTTAAAGAAGTCATAAAACAGTAATAACTGAGCAGACCTAACAGCAAGTATTCATTATAAATTACTGTATCATTACACAAAATAAAGAGGTAAAAAATAATCTTAGTAGTTAGATTTTAAAAGTATATCCTGGAATTGTATAATAATTTATAGTAAATATTTAGTAGATTCACCATGACCAGCAAATTCTGCTTCAAAGCATCCAAAGAAATCTCTGCAGGGGAAATACATCCTAATGACTAAGGGCAGATCCTCTGTCCTTCACTTAGGCCATCAGAAATCAGGTTAGCTCAGGAAGAATTATGATACTGCTACTAGTGGCAGTTGTCACTGAAGCAATGAAGGCAGTATTAAATGCTACTTCTTACTAAGCACTCATACATTTGAACAAACATTTTCCATAGCACGTTTAATTCTAACAATAGCTCTGAAGAGGTAAGTACTTTTAATATGCCCATAGGGAGACTGGGATAAACGAAGGTACCCAATTTTCCATGCCAAGTGACCAAGAGATATAAACCAAGATTGTTTGGCTCTACAGCCTTATTTGCCCTTAATCTCCTCAAGCACCTTACAACACAATTCATAGGAGGATAACTCTTTATAGCTATTTAGTAATCCTCTTAGTTATGATTCTTATTCTTCGCTAAATGTTTTCTAAATTCTTTTCAACTCTTAGATCTAAAAATGGAAAGAGCTTCTTTCCTAACCCGTGGGGCAATCTCATTACTTGTCTACAGGAAAAGTCAACAAAAGCTAAGAGGAAAATTCTAAATAATTGATTCAGCTATTTTTAAGAAAAAAGTCTACAGTAAGAAAAAAAAATAGTTAAACCAAGCTTTATGGAAGACAGAAACTAATAACAATGACTTTACCTGAATTATCAATAATCAAAAATCATATTTAAATAATTTGGTAGCCACAAACCATACAATTAAAACAAAGATTTGTCATGACTGTTTTTTTACTATTTTCAAAAATTATGAGTGATATACAGTGGATGCAGACAATATTAGTATTACTTTTTTTTTTTTTGTAGAAGGGATTGAACTCACGACCTTGTGCTTACCAGGCAAGTGCTTGAGCCACTGAGCTAAATCCTTGGCCTAGTATTACTATTAATATTAAAAAATGTGTCTTTTTGTGTTTCCTCTAAATATATTAGAACAATTACATTGCATAAATAGACATTTGGTGATAAAAAGTTTTATATTCAATCACTCAATAGAGCTACTAATATTCTCAGTTTTCTGAATGTAGGATTTATTTAAAACCAATGTAAATCACTAATTACATAGAATAAACACACAGGATAAAGAGCAGTGCTGCAAAGTAAATATTTTTTAGAAAACATTACATCATAGCTAAGTGTGTTCTGGTTTTTAAACTTTATTAAACTTTTAACATTCAAGACATTTAAAAATAAAGTCTACAAAACACTTTGACAGGTAAAATTCGTGGATGTCTAATTTCACATTGACTTGGATGCTTTTTTCTCTCCCCCTTAACAGTAGCAGTAGTAGTAGTAGTAGTAGTAGTAGTAGTAGGAACCCAGGGTCTTCACACTGAACTACATACCCAACCCTTTTAAAAAATGTTTTTATTCTGAGACAGGGTTTTGCTAAGTTTTTAAATTGGCCATGCTGGGCTCCAATTTACAATCCTCCTGTTGAGATTACAGATATGCACTACCTTGCCTAGCCTGAGTTTTCTTATTTTATTCAACATTTTTCATTTCTGGTACAAATTTATACCAGGAATGACAAAAACAAATCTGCACGTGTTGACAAGGAAGTATTTGGTGCATCACAAAGCATCAGTTAACTAAACTCAATGAGTTTAAAATTATTATTTACCTTGTTTGCTTTCCCATTACACAAACACCCACACCTACATGAGTGGAGTGTTTAACCCAAGAAACGTAGTAACTAAAATTGCATAATAGCCTGTTATCTGCCAAATGAGAACATTCAGAGAAACGAAGACATTGTAAGAGCCTCAATAAAATTCTAAATTCAATTATTACTAAAACATTACTTCGCAGCAAAATAGTGTATATAGCTATGACTTAAAAATCAAACCCTGCAAAAAAGGGTTAAAATTCAACCCAGAAGTGGAAACAAAAATTAAGTTCCTCAATCTATTCTTAGCGCATTCCTCTTAAAAGTTTTTCCACACTTTTGATGTCACGAATTTTGTCAATGAAATGGAAAAACAACAAGGTAAGATAAAAAGTGTAAAAAGTCTTAATGGTTATTCAAATATACTTCATACTTTCTTAAACATTTATATCCTGGGCCTGCTGCTATCGGCCTATAGAAGAAGCCACACCCAGAGACACTGCCCACTGGGGCTAGCACCCAAGCCACAACTCCAGTGAGCCTGCCTCCATGGGCCTGAAGAAGCCACACCTCAAGGCCCTGCTGCCCTCCAGGGAGTATGAATGAGCCACCATCCCACATCTCTCTGCCACCCTGGGAACCTCCGATTGAAGGAACCCAGGTGCCTAGCCCAATCTCCTGCAAGGAGGGATGGGCAGCTAATGCAGGTAGCACCTGGGGTTCAGCAACTGGCTGATTCAGAGCAACACAAGAAAATGTCAAGACAAAGGAGCAATGTGCAATCTCAGACCTCCAGCCCACCCAGAACAAGTCCGGGAGACATAAACACAAAGGACACTACAAGTCACACACCTGAAATTCCTGAAATGATAGCAACTGAAATAAAGAAACAATTTAGTGCTTATGTTTATTTTGCATGCCTATATCTGATACTCTGAGCAAAAATTTAGAGGATAACCAATGTGCAATATAGAAACTATTGCTGATTTCCTGTCTTATTTCTGAAATCCAGTATCATGTCTCATTCTTATTATTTTGCAGTCTTTTTATTAAATTAAAAATCTTCACATTGTGCAAAGTAGCACAGTAAAACTAGAGAGCTCACAGGAAAAATAGAACTTATAGAGTAACCCCATTTAAAAAACATGTAACGCTGTTGCAGAAGGGGAAAAAAAACATTAACTGGTCCTAAGAAGGTAACTTGTAGGACTGCACAGACAGGTAGCTCAACTAGGTGGAGCCTCAAGGATATAAAGCACATCAAAACAGTGTTGGCAGGTGCTCAACCAGTGAACATAAAAGAAAAGGCCCCAGGCTATAGAGCAGGTGGTCACTCACATGTACAGGGCCACATAAAAGGGAGGCAGAACTCTAGGAGAGAAAACCCAAGTACAAACATTCACACTTAATGTTCTCAAAAAGTTAAATGTGTTCATGAAGACCATGAAGCAGCCAAGCTTCGGCTATTTCCCTTCCTATAAAAGTTATACTACCTTCCCCACCCAATTACTGTGGCTCCTCTTTGCCTAGGAACATGACACAAATATTAAACTGGCATATTTCTAACACGTATCAGGAAATCACGTATTACAGAAATAAATGAGCTTTAAATAGTTTACAAAGTGAGCCTAGATACTTTCATACATACCTTTTACTTTTGAATTTTTTTGTGTTTACATTTCTTGATTTGCACAAGTTCCATAAATTATAAAAGTAGCCATTTATCAAATGAGTGACATTATTTCCACTTCATCATTTGATTTTACACAGGTCTTTGTGAGTTCATCTTTTATACTGTTAATGGAGAACTGGAATAATTCTTACCTGGAGTCCTAGCTCCTGGGCCTGGTTAGTTTTTTGAGGTTTTTGTTTTTTGGGTTTTTTTATCAGTACCAGGGATCAAACTCATGACCACGCATTTGCAAGGGAGGCACTTATGCCCTAAGCTAAATCCCCAGCCATATTGATTCCACATTCTATTCTTAAAAATTTACTTTCTTCATATCTGTATTTTTTACATTTGAAGTTTTTATTTATATGAAACTTTAGCATACAGAATGAAGTAGAGATTCAGCTGTATCTTTTATTGCAAACAGCTAAGAAATTTTCCATGTCCATTCACCCTCCCCACTAAGTTGTACTGCTGTCTTTACCATATGAACATCAAACACAGTTAAATTGACCCTCTTTTTCTTCGCCATTGAGCTGCAGGATACAATGGAAGTATTTAAAACACAGAAAATAAAGTAGGAATGCTGGATATAGCTTAAGTCAGTACTCGGGGTATTTAAGTACTGTAGCTACCTAATACTGTATATTTTAGTGCCTGCTAACTCTTCTCTTCCCCTCAAAACATCTGTTTCCAAACATTTATTACATATAAACATAAAATATTTAATTACATTATCCAAATGGAAGGAAAAATCTTAGACTGGAGAAAACTAAATTCTAAACTAAAACTAAAACTAAACGAAAACTAAATTGGAATACAGGGCCTGCCATTCTATCCCTTTTACTTCAAACCTTTCTGGCTTTGTATTTATCTATACTTTGGTAAAATACACATATTTAAAAGGTTAGCAAGATAAGCACAACCTAAGATTAGTAATGTTCTGATCCAAAGTAACAGTTCTGCACATTAATTTCAAAATTACAAAAACTAAGTAATAAATGTTATACTATAAGCGTTCCCATTCTCAGAATTCCATTTGCCTTAACTGTGATCATTTCTGCCGTGTGCTACTAAATCTAACCTAGGGACCTAAAAATATTCTTGTAGTAATCAGTAATTAGGCTGCATTTGATCCTATTAAAATCACAGAAACATAATTCTAACTGGAATTAAACAACTAGGTTAAGTGAGGTAGTATAAATAGCAGGCCCTAAAAGAAGACATCCTTCCAAGTACTTACTTATTAAGCAATGTATGTTATGGGAGTACCGAGAATTGTCCGGGATGGTGAAGCTGCCATCACAGATAGCAACTTGACTCTCACCAAAAGGAAGAGTGAAGAAACAAAGTTTATATAGTAAACATCCTAGGGCCTGTAAAACAGAAGCATGAGTATCATCAGAGTAGGTAGTCAACTACAAAACATAAAAGTTTCTCAAAACAAAAAAAACATTATGTTACTTTTTAATTCAAGTATTTTTATATTAGAGCAATCTTTTCACAAACTATTGTTTAAACAATATTTAATCATGGAAAAACATATTTTCATTTGCATTTCCATGTATATTTCCATTGTTTTATAATGTATTTGTAACCAGGTGGCTAAACTGCTCTAAATCAAGCATAAACACAATTAACCAGACACAGTTCCTTTTGGGGAGAAAAATAATTCTTCCTACAAGAAAAGGTGTAGTTAGTATGAAATTAACATGTCTCATACAAAGTAAGCACAAAGCTCTAAAAGAATTTTTTTAATTCAGTAGAAGACATGTTTTTAAGTTCTAAGTTAACTTATAAACCACCAGCAAAGTTTATTTACTAAACACATTATTATTTTACACTTTAGAATTAGTTCTCTATGTTTTGTATAATCCTGTAGTTTTTAACTGTATACTGCCCTAATTATACAACAATGCAAATATATCTAGAAAAGTAGCACACAAAGTTTCTAAGAAGTAAACACCTAAAATTTGAGAAATAATCTTTCAAACAGAGGAAAAAAAAAAACATTTTTGGCCTAAGAAATCATCGCTTTGGCATAAATGTCACTTGCAAGCTTTAAGAACATAAGATACACCTTAAATTCTAAACAAACTGAAATTATCTCATCATTAGCATAATTATATCAGCTACACTAAAATTTGGCCTTACTATCTACAAATTAGCAAATAAGATACTCTTTGTTTGATTTTCTTTACAAATATACTTTGGCAAGCTCATTACCAAGTATACTTTTATAACTACTGTAAAGATCATAATACAAAAAAATACTTTCATGGGTTCAACATTAATTACAAAACACTTTCAGTATTACGGCAGTCTTTCAATAAAAAAGTTCAGTTTTTGAAAAATTACTGGATTATTATATAATAAAATTAGTAGAGATTCTAAACAGTAATTCCTGTTAAAAATTTAACTAAAAATTATGGCTTTTTAATAAAGCATAAATTTTCAGCATGTGTACTATAAATTGAATATAAGACTACCTTAACAACATTAAAAATAGTGTTATATTTGAGGAAAATAGAAAAAACAATGCTGAACCTCAAATTTCTAGAAAAAGAGCAGACTAAATCAAAAGCTCATACAAGAGAAGAAATTATAAAGATCAGAGCAATTTAACACACAGGAGACTAAGAAAAACAGTAACAATCAATGAACTAAAGAGTTCGTTCTTTGAAACATTAAACACTTAGCCAACCTTATCAAAAAAAGACTCAAATCCATGCAATTAGGAATAAAAAGGGCAAAAGCAAAACATACCCTGCAGAAATCCAAAAAATCATCTACACCTACTTTGAAAACTTCTATTCTAATAAGATGGAAAATACACAATAAATGGACAAATTCCTAGATACATATGAATTATCAGTGTTGAATCATAACGATATAAAAATCCTAAATAACCCAGTATCCATAAATAAAATTGAAGATGTAATTAAAAACCTATCAAAAAGAAAAGACCAGGCCCTGGTGGATTCACTGCTAAATTCTACAAGAAATTTGGAGAAGACCTAACACTACCACTTCTCAAAATCTTTGATGAAATTGAACAGGAAGGAGTTACTTCCAAATTCATTCCTGGAAGTAAGTATTAACTTGATATCAAAACCAGAGAAGGATTCAGCTAAGAAAGAGAATTACAGACCAATGTCCAAATTGAACATTGATGCAAAAATCCTCAATAAAATACTGGCAAACAGGATGCAGCAAATCATCAAGAAGATTATACAACATGATCAAGTGAGATTCATCCCAGGGATGCAGGAATGGTTCAACATACAAAAATCCATAAATGTAATACACCATAGTAACAGAGCCAAAAACAAAAATCATACGATCATCTCAACAGATGCAAAAAAAAAAAAAGCTTTTGACAAAGTTCAGCACCCATTCATAGTAAAAACTCTACAGAAAAATGGAACAGATGGTCTGTATCTCAATCTGATAGAAGCCATCTTTGACAAACCAACAGTTAACGTCATACTAAATGGACAAACACGGAACGTTTTCACTCTAAAATCAGGAACAAGACAAGGATGTCCACTGCCTCCACTTTGTGTGTGTGTGTGTGTGTGGGTGTGGGTGTGTGTGGGTGTGTGTCTGTTGGTACCAGGGATCGAACTCACAACCTTGCGCTTGCCAGGCAGGCGCTTAAGTCACTGAGCTAAATCCCTGGCCCATGCCTGCACTCTAATTCAACACAGTCCTTGAAAATTTAGCTGGAGCAATTAGACAACAGAAAGAAATAAAAGAAATAAAGATACGAAAGGATAAGTCAAACTATAATTATTTGCAAATGACATGATACTCTACTTAAGAGATCCTAAAAACTCCACCAAAAGACTTATAGATTTAATAAGCAAATTCAATAACTCAGCTAGTTACAAAGTTAACACACAAAAAGTAATAGTCAGGAATGTACATGAATAACAAACAATGAGAGAGAAATCAGGGAAACAACATCTTTTATAGTATCATCCAAAAAAAAGGAAATACCTAGTAATCAATCTAAAAAAGGATGCAAAAGACCTCTACGTTGAAAATTACAGTGCTCTGATAAAGACTGAAAAAGATTATTAGAAAAGAGAGGGATATACAATGCTCTTAGGAAGAACCAATTTAGTGAAAAGGGCCATACTTCCAAAACTATTAAACAGATTCAATGCAATTCCAATCAAAATTTCAATAGCACATCTCACAGAATTAGATAAAACAATTCTAAAATTCATCTGGAACCAGAAGAGACCTTGAATAGCAAAGACAATCCTGGGCAACAAAACCAAGACAGGAGGCATCACAATCCCTAACCTGAAATTATACTATAAAGCTACTGTTATTAAAAATAAATAGTGTAGTACTGGCAAAACAAACAAACAAGAAACCAGACTCAAAGATCCATGGAACAGATTAGAAGATGCAGAAATAACTCCAGACATACTAAGCCACCTCATATTTGACAAAGGTGCCAAACACATTCACTGGAAAAAAGATAGCCTCTTTAATAAATGGTGCTGGAAAAACTGGCTCTACACATGCCAAAGACTAAAACTGGACCCATACCTTTCACCATGTACTAAGCTAAAATCAGAATGCATCAATGATCTTAATATTAAAACAGAAACATTAAATCTTCTGGATGATAGAGTAGGTAAAACTTTTGAACACACTGCTGTAAGCAAAGACTTTATGAACAAAATCCTAATTCACACGAACTATCATAGAGAATCAACAACTGGAATCTTATCCTACTGAAAAGCTTTTACAAAGCAAGAGAAACCACCAACAGAGTGAAGAGAAAACCCACAACGTGGGAGAAAATGTTTGCCAACTGTTCCTCAAAAGATTACAATTGAGAACATATAAAGAACTGAAAAAAATGAGTCCTCCCGGATTTAAAGGTCCAATCCAAAAATGGGCATCTGAATTGAATACATATTTCTCAGATGAAGAAATATAAACAGCAAATAAATACTTGAACCAATGTTCAACATCACTGGTCATTTGTGAGATGCAAATTAAAACACTGAGATTCTACCTCATCCCAGAAAGAATGGCTGCCATCAAAAAATAAAGCAACAACAAATGCTGAAGGAGCTGTGGAGTAAAAGGACCCCTTCTCCACTGTTGGTGGAAGTGTAGACTGGTGCAACCACTGTGGATATCAGTGCGAAGATTCCTCAGAAAACTAGGACAAGAGGTCTCATTCAAGCCAGCTATTCCCCTTCTGGGCATATTCCTAGAAAAACTGAAAACATCATACCACAGTGATATATGTGCACCCATGTTTATAGCAGCACAGTTTGTAATAGCCAGATCTTGGAAACAACCTAAGTGCCCACTGACTGAGAAATGGATAAAAAGACGCAGTATTTTTATACAATGGAGTGGTTTTCAGCCATAAAGAAGGATAAACTAGAGATTTTTATAGGTAAATGGATGCAATTTGAGAACACACTCATTAGTGAAATAAATCAGACTCACATATGTAAACATATTACTTCATTAGTATGAGAAGCTGAAAAAATATGTATGTATATGTATAGAAAAATAATAGTTAAGATAGTTGTACTACTGATTTTTCTAAGAGACAGATTTCTGCTGGCATTGTGTCGACAATTGAATGCATACGTCTTGTGCTCTGGTGAATGATTTGGGGATGATAATGTGCAATGTATGTGCCATTATTGCCCTCTGACTGATGTGTTTTGAAATTTTGTTGTAGGTTTTTTTTTCCTTTTCTTTTTTTATCCTTGAAATAAAACGGATTTGGAAAAAATAATAATGATAAAAATTTAAAAATAAAATTATTATTCAGTGTAATATTTGTATTAAATTACATCTTTCCATTGTCCAGTTGACAAAGGAGAGTCACATGTTGGCCAGTTTTATCTTGCTAATCAAATCTGTACTAATTTCTTTTATATTAAATGTATAGGTTTCCAGATAATTTCAGCAATATCAATGTACTTTAAAAGTGTGAATTTAAATAACTATGCTTTGCACAGCAAAAACACAGTGAAATGTACTGTTTCATACCAAAGGTATTGCCTTCTTTCATCCACTGATACAGTAAGAATTACACAAGAAAAAGAACAAGTAACCTGATTTTGAAGGTTATCATCAGCTCAGATAACATTAAGTATCTTTTACTAAACTGTCTAATACTCTAAAATTTAATAAAATCAGCATCCTAGATCCCAGGATAAAAATAAACTACAATACAAATTTCTAAGAGAAAAATTTTTTTTCCAAAATTCAAACTGCTAAATGAATAACTTAGCCTAAATATTATAATCTTGCAAATCAGAATGCTCTTGAAGCAGAATCAAAAATATAATTTTTCATCAAATTCAACTGAATATTTTGTCTAGATTCTTCAATTCATAACTAACTTGTAGCATATTTCAGTTTTACCTGAGCGACCAGTAAGTACACCAAGCATAAAGCTGGCCATCATGGAACATAAAACATCACAGAAATTAAACTTCTCTTTCAAGTATATAATCAAGTATATAACCACAGATACTGTTTTCTAATTATTTTTATTATTTTTACTTTTTAGTATTATTTGCATATATACTAAGTCTTACAAAAAATAACAAAGATTCCCTCCTTTGTGTTAAGATATTGGATAATAATCATGAACTTCAAAAAGAATTATTTTTAAAAATCAATCCATGATAGTTTTAAAACAGAAATGGAGCTATGTCTGTTGTTTATGTGTTGTTGAAATGTTTTCTCAGCTAACATGGAAGCAATTACCACAAAATTACACTAGGTACGACCTCCACAGTCACCTTCTGTCATTTTTATAATTTCATTTTAGTAATTAAAACCTAATTCTAAATAGTTTCTACATTATACATAGCACTCAACTTTAGTATAAGCCATCTAATAAATTAAATATTTAAGAAGAGGAAAGCAAATCATATTTGAATCATATAAGCCGATGCAGTGTCGAAATTAAATCAAACTTGCTTGTAATTTTATTGAAAAAACTGCTTAAAATTCAACTACCAATAAGCATCATGGGTGAAAATGTATACATATGTGAAAAGATGAAACCATATTAAAGATTTTCTTACTACTTTTCAAGAATATTTTTCTCTTAAAATTTTGTTTGGCACTCCCACGGGAAGGAGCCCATAGGAAAAAAGCCAAGGAGACAATAATTTGGTTCCCCACATGTGACATGTTTTAAAACACTATGTTTTAAAAGCAAAATTTGGGGCCAGTGACATAGCTCAGCAGCACAGTACCTGCCTGGCAAGCACAAGTCATGAGTTTAAGCCCTGGCATTAATTAAAAAAAAAAAAAAAAAAAAAAAAAAAAATTGACACTTCTTGTAAAGTTTATAATTACTTCAAAAAATTTTATTCCCTAATATTCTCACTAGTGGTAAATATGGCTAAGCAATACTTGAGCTTCACATTTAAACTACAGAGCCCTAAAAATAATAAAACTTTTTAACTTAAAAAAATAAAATAGTGGGTCGGAGATTTAGCTCAGCGGCATAAGAGCCTGCCTAGCAAACTCAAGATCTTGAGTTTGATCCTGGGTGCCAAACATTAAAATTAAAATTAAAAAATTAAATAGTTTCCTGCTAAGTTTATTTAATACAATCAAAACACTTACGAAAAAAGTTCTAAAGAAATGCTGAGATTTTAACATAAAGATGTATAAAGAAACAAGATCTACCTCAAATCCAAATATATGTATGTTTAGAATTACTTTTGAAAGCTTACTCATGTCAGTTTCCATTTTTTAAAAAATCCTAACATAAGAAAAAACATTCCAGGATTTTTCTTTTCCTGCATAAGAACCTCCCATTCACATCACAAATATCACACCATCTTGTTACTAAGAAATGCCTTTTGGAAAGCAGGGGAGAAACAAGTCACCAGAACACAGACTTTTTATTTGCGTAGGTAGATACCAGTCTTTCTAGGGCTTACCCAGATATCAGCTTTGGTGGTGATGGGTTTCCCTCCATAAAGGTTGATCATTTCAGGGGCTCTGTATGACAGAGTCGTATACCTGGTAATTAATGAGTGAAATGGAGAGGAAATATTTAACAACAGCAACAAATTAAACAGTTTCTTTACAAAATAATACTAAAAAACATTTAGATCCAACACAATATAAAAACAATACTAATTTAAAAGCTCACTGAAAACACATCAAGATTTAAACACTACAAATTACCTGCACCTGCCTGGCAAGCACAAGCTACTGAGTTTGATTCCCAGTACCAAAAAAACAAAATTTTTTTTAAGGGCTAGGGATATGGCCTTTTAAAAAACCCTAAGTTCAATTCCAAGTACAACCAAAGAAAAATAAATAAATAAATAGTATAACAGCATCTTCAATGATATAAAGCCTAATGTTTTATTAAAGCCTTAAATAATGACAATACATTGGAAATAATTTTTCTTGAATTTATATGAAATAATTCAATTTGACTGTAGTCACCTTATCAAAATATTTAAATCTAGAAGTAAAATTTCTACCTTCCCTAAAACTCTGTATGCTTACAAAAGTTTGTACACTATATAAGTATACCCTCTAATGCTGACTGCTACCATAAACTATTTGGAATTAAAGGGACTATAAATAAAAGTTTACTGATTAAAAAAAACCCTCAAATTCATTATGAACAGAATGTTTTAATGAAGTTGTACTCCATCTTATGGCAGAAATTATGAAAATATGGATGGACATGACAAAGATTCATTCACATGTATTATTTTGTAAGAAATGTCTCAAAACTCAACATGCTACTTTTTCCAAATTACACACTGAGGAGACAGTCTCAATAATATGACTACAGAGGAAATGGCCTAAAACATCAGAATATAAACTGTTTAACAGCAAGATTTTTGTTCACTACTGTATCACAAGCACCAAGAACAGTGTTAGCTCTAAATAAATGCTTGTTAATAAAGGGTGTTAGCTCCTCACACAAGCCCCAAAGGACACAAACTCCAAAATGAGCACCTATTCATCACAAAATCTCAATCATCAGCAAAATTCAACTTACTCTCACTATACTTCAAAAGACAGCAGCCAAGAAATAAAATGCTGGGGCTGGGGATTTAGCTCAGCAGTGTAAGCGCCTACCTGGCAAACACAAGGTCGTGAGTGTGATCCCCGGTACAAAAAGAAAAGAAATAAAATGCCTAGCTAGATAGATACTTGCTGGAATTCCACAGCAGCCACTGAAAATCTCAATTTTTAATTATAGTAATATACACATATCCCAAAGCCAATTCAGTATTTTACTATTCTTGTGTTCTTTAGGACATTTATATACTTACTAAGGTATCTGATTTTATGGAGTCTTAACATAATCATGATAGACTAAGATTCCAGAGTAGAAATATGTAATCTAGAAATAAAATATATTATACAAATGGGCAAAAATAATACTAGCACTACTTAAACTATTTATAAATACTGCAGTACAAATGATAGCTTCTGGGGCAATAATGGCAAACCTTTTACAGATTTCAATGATACAAACAGCTTGCTGTGGCACACATGCCATAGGCTCGCCACCCCTGCTCTAGATCATCTTAAGAATCTGTGAGCAAGTAATTAAAGGCACATTAAAAAAGGGAACTACTTAAAACTTTCTATGCTAACACATCTTTTTGCCTTCTGTGTCATTTTATGAAAGTGATCTAAGTTTCATTTTCTAAAACTAGAACACAATAAAGTTAAAAAGGATCCTCACAGATACTCTAAGAAAGCAGAGAAATTACAGAATTAAGACAACATAAAGCATACATCACATATTCCACCAGAAAGCTTCCCAACACAGCACTACAAAGTAAAAGTGAATTCATACAGTTTTAATACTTGGTTTTTCATATAGTTTTCAATCAGTATAAGTCAGTCTCTAACTTTAAATAAAAAGTGCTTACATGAATTCAAGTACCTTAATTTTTTCTTAAACAGGACATATGAATTAGTGTTAGTAAAAAACAAAGAGATTCACTGAACTCAATAATCACTTAAAATTCTCTATAAATGATTCAATTAACCACTACAGCTTATTTTATAGATGTTTTGACAAATCTGTTAACAAGGTATATGGAAACTGCATTATAAAATATATTTCCTACTGTCTATTCAGACATAAATTAACTATCCTTCATGGCACAGAAACATTCTAAAGAAACTTATAAATGGAGTGTCTACAATTTTTACTGTATTAACATAGCTGGTCACAGACTCAACCAAAATTCCCACAAAACAAGATGCAATAAGGATACTTACTTTTTAATTTCTTCTTCTACTATATTAACTCCATCTTTTTGAGGATTAAGAAATTTATTAGTGGCACTGCCAAAGTCACAAAGTACGTAATTTCCACTGTCATTTAACAAAATATTTTCTACCTTAAGAAAAGAAAATCAGTAATTAGTATTTTCATGGTGAACATTATCGTTATCAACTATTTTATTTTACATTGGAGAATCTGTGTATTACTATATATGTATTTATAAACACATGATATCTCAAATAATAAGAACATATTGAAGCAAAATATATTTTAGTATATCTACTATATCTCTGAGATGAGACAGTTACTTCTCCCACTGTAACAGAAGGTCCCCCAAGTCAGTATACTTCAAATTGTTAGTTGCCCAGATAATAGTTACAGTTACAGTTCCTTTTACTCTTGTTTCTTAGAAACACCTGGTCACTATAATGCATAGCTGGTCACTATAATGCATACTGTAAGAATCAATCCCCAACTGACAAGCCTCTGTACTTCCTGCTTGCTTATCCCAGATAAGGCATAGACCACCAGAGATCAGGGCCTGATATTTTGGGAATGATCCCGATCAGTGCCTGTCGACATAAAATAAATCTGCCTCCAAATCGTGGGTGTCATTTTGTTATTTGTGCTTGCCACTGCATCTGGTACATTGGCGAGGAAGGCCAACCATGCAGACATCTTTGGTCACAGGTTGTGATCCTTGCAGACAGAGCAAGGACCTCTCCAGGTCCCAACGGTAAGGCACACTCTCAAGATTTTTTGAGTCCTCTCAGAGATCCAAAGGACAATTCCTGGCTCCCCATTCAAGCAGCTCACACTGGACCCCAAAGGGGAATAGGACACAGTCAGCCTGCCTGCCTGCCTGCCTGCCTACCTGCCTGAGCAGAAGGAGAGTCTCATTAATCAGGACCCAGGACCACCCTAAAGGGAAGGGGGTTGGAATGTTTAACCTCTGAGTACCTGCTGAATGAATGTGCAAGTAAGCGAAACACACAGCGTAAACAATAAGCTGCTCCATGTGTGCACCAAGAATGTGAAGCACTGGTCACAGTGGCTGACTGGGCCTTCACCTGTGGTTCTGTGGCAACCAACACATGGCATAATGAAGGCTTTCCAGCCTCCTTAGCTAAGTCGTGCCTAAGTCTCCACAAGGGGCATGGCCAGATGGGCATCTGAATGGTGCCCCCCCAGAGGCACCCACCCTTTTTCTATTGTGCCATCATTCAAAAGTACACAACACACACATAGGAAGTCAGAGATGGGAACCAGTCAAAACCCACAGTCCTGACTCCAGGAAAAAGGGTTTTTCTGAGATTACAAAGTTAAAAATGAAACCAAACAGCTCCAGTCTTCCTGAGAACACCTCCTTGACACTTTCACCAGCCACTGTAGTTGCTGCCAACACCTATAGCTTCACCCCCCTGCTCATGACTTGTCTACTTCCAGCCAACTGAACCTGTGCCAGCTAGCCACTGCCTGCATTTCGCCAGAGAGGGCCCCCTTCTGCTTCCTAGAATGTGATTAAATACTCAGTTTGCTACTTACTAGCATGTATAATCTTGGGTAATCTGTCTAACCACTCTTGTAGTTCAGCAGGTTTCTTAACAAAAACATGGGAAACGTTGTATCTAGTCTATGGAATGCTTATGAAAATTAGATGAGTTAAAACTTGTATGCAGCAGTGTCTGGAGAACCCAATAAAAAATTTTCAAATTATCTTATTTTTAATAGTCTGAATGAATAATTCATTTCTTTCTATTCTGTCAAAATACTCATATTCAAGTTTCTTTATAATCTTTCCTATACATTAGTTTATAATTTTCCTTCTATATTTCATTTTAGCCAACTTTTTAAAAGATTCATACAAAATATTCACACCAGAAATCTACTTAAGACAAATGTATAGTTGCATAAATTTACACATGTAAAAAGAATGAAGCATATGAAATATGGACTATACATAACTTTGCATTTTAATGCCTTTTCTGAATTTTAAATCAAGAGATTTATCTGAAAATATCAACTCTATGGAAAAAGTTAATGAGCTATAACAAACAGCACAAGAAAATCTTAGCAAATTATCGAAGTAATGTAAATTTGCATAAGAAATGTAAAGTTTCATAATCAAAAGGATTGAGATAAGCTACACTATTTACCCAAATTAAAGGATAGAAGTCTGAAGTCATGCAATTCATTACTGCCATGACTTACCTATTACCATAGATTTCTCCTTGGAGAATGCTTTCATGAGTAACAAACCACATAGTAAGAGATAACTTTTCTTTTAAGAGCCTTTTATAATTACCATTCATAAACTTTTGTATAATCAGTAAAATGTATTCATTCTCTCTTTCATTTATTCAACAGTTAATGAGACTCTGCTATGTATTCGGCACTCTTCTAACTGTTTAGATACAGCTCTAAACAAGGAATTAAAATCCTTCCCTCATGGAATTTATATTCAAACACAGAAGGGCAGACAATAAACAGCAAGCATAACACATAATCAAATTATTAAAAAATCTTTGATAATTATCAAGGAAAGATAAAACATTTGAGGTAGAAATGTTAGGTTTGAATAAATAATGTGAATCTGGATAGCAAGTACACTGTGAGTAGGTGAATCTGAGCAGACTTGAATGAAGGAAGAGACTAACCCATGGGAATAATTAGCACAAGGCATTTCGGAAGTCAACGGTGGTGGCATGCTTCTGTAATATCAGCACTCAGAAGACTGAAGCAGGAGGATTAGTTTGAGTTTCAGGCCAGCCTGGGCTACAAAATGAGTTCAAGACCAATATGAACTACTTAGCAAGATCCTATCTTAAAAAAACAAAACAAGCATTTCAGAGAGTGGTTCGCTTTTTGTTTTTCATTTTTTTCTTTTTGCCATTTTTTTTTCCTCCTCTTTGAAATGCTGGGGAGTCAAACCCAAGGCCTCAAACATGTTAAACAAGCATGCTACCACTGAGCCAAACCTCTAATCCAGGAAGAGTGATATTTTTTTTCACATCTTCATATTTGTGAACGTCAAAGAAACTTTTTTTTGAGGCAGGGTCTCATTATATAGTTCAGGCTGGCCTTGAACTTGCTTATGTAAGCCCAGGCTGGTCTCAAACTCACAAAGATCCTTCTGCCTCAGCCTCCCAAGCACTACGATTACAGGGGTGCACCACCATTCCCAGTGCAAAACTTGTGTTTTTAAATGATAGCTCTAGCAATGATACCAGGAACATTCAATTTCTTTTGGGGATTTTCTCCATTGTGATATTTGGTACCAAATATAAAGGTTAAGAGCCCCATAAGAAGGTAAGATGAAGTAACTATAGGGTAGCCACTATCAAATTATAGTAAATCACAGAAAACTACAGTAAACTATAAATAAATGAGAAAAGAGACTAATTTACAGTTTCTTCCAGTATCTCTGGAGAACACCAATTGCTTAATGGAAACCAAGAAAAGAAATACTACTACACTGGAAAAGAATAATGTGGAAGGACACTCAACATGTTTCACTGACACTCTCATTTTTGTTCAAATGAAACCTTTAAAGAAGCTTACTATTGAGGCTGAGGATACACTCAGCGGCATAAGCACTTGCCTGGCCATTACCAGGTTCTGAGTTCAATTCCCAATACCCAGTACCCAGTATCAAGTACCCAGTATGCACCAAAAAAGAAGCTTACTATGCAAAACAGAGATGCATAGTAAGGCCACCAAATTCACTTCTACATCACAGTAAAAATCCTAAGGGTCAAACACAATTTCAAATCTATAGTTAGAACTGAACATGACCTCAAGAAATACAGGAGAGATAGAAAAACCAATCTCAGTGCTAGTACGAATACCTAGTTTAGGGCCAAGGATGGATCTCTGTGATAGAGCACTTGCCTAGCATGTATTCAAGGGCCTGGGTTCAGTCTCTAGTACCAAAGCAGGGAAACCTACTGTAGCCAAGGACAGTCCAATAAGACTTTAATTCCAAAGAGGTACTCAACAAGGTACTCTGTACAAAGTCCACAAAAGATCACTCTAGCCATAAGTATTCTAAAGTTCTTACCTTCAGATCCCGGTGAATGATTGGGGTCTTACATTGATGCAACCTTGCAACAGCTTCACAGGTATCACAGAATATCTGTAGCACTTCTGGCTCTGTAAAACCTGTCTGCAGCTTCTTATTCATCTGATTCACTACCTGCCCAGCTAAACACAGAAGTATTTTTAAGAGGATATATTTTTAATAAATGAATTCTCCCAAGAAGAAAAAACATTTTAAATAATGCTTTTAGGATCTTAGATAATAAGAAATTGGCTTTTCATAGTTCTCATGTAAAAAGTCTTTACAGTGATTCAAAATACTCATTTTACATCAGAGTACTGGGATAACAGATGGGTACCACCACAACCTGCTCAATACTGGCCACTTTTAAACATTTCATTTTTTTTTTTTTATTTCATTTTTTCTTACAATTCATGGCACATTAGATGTGAAGCAACAGTTAAGTAAATAGCAAAGAGTCTAGAAAAGAGTGAAAATGTCACATTAAAAAAGTAACATTAAGGAACCACAGCAGCATCAGACATCTCAACGGTAACACCAGGGTAAAAATGGGGTAAGGACTTCAAAGTTCTTCATCAGTTTTATCTAAGCTAAACTCTTTAGCCAGCCAAATTAACAATCAAATATAGAGTAAAGGTATTTTAGGTTTCAAAAATATTTTCTCCCTTTAAACAACTGAAAAAGGTACTCTTCCAAAAGTGTAAAAACCAAGGAGGATGGTTACGTAGCAAGGAATCAAACTTTAAGAGAAAGACAAGGGAAATTTCCAGAATTATAGCTACATGCTGTACACAGTTAAGCCCTTAAACTGAAGGCTCCCCAAAAGATGTTTTTCAGAAAACAAAATCTTTTATACCTTTTTTGATGGCAGTGTCTATGTCTATATATATATATGTAATTATCCCCTTGTTTCACCTATCTTTTTTTGGTGCTGCTGTGCTGCTGTTTGGAGTTCTTTGGTGTGTGTGTGTGTGTGTGTGTGTGTGTGTGTGTGTGTGTGTGTGTGTGTTTTTAATACAGACAAGGTCTCACTATACAGTCCACATCATTTCTAAATTTTCTATATAGCCTAGGCTAGTCTCAAACTCATAATCTTCCTCACTCAGCCTCCTAAGAGCTATTACAGGCACATACCTCCTCACCCAACTCTTACTTTTACAATCATATTAGGCTGCTATGATTTCAAAATACTTTTTATAATTAAATTTTCTATAAACCTCATGAGTTTAAAAAACTAAGAAGATAACCCTAAGATCAATAAAAAGAGATATTTAAATTCAAATCATAGATGAAAAAGAGTCATCTGGAAGTCCAAAGATGGCGGACCAGTAGGTAGCAGGAGAGGGACCCTCTCTGAGAGAGACAGCTCAAATGCCAGAATTTAACACCCTGGAGAGACCCAAACAGAGAGAGATGGACTCTCACAACAGAGGAAGAAACTAAAGTGCAAAAAACCGCTCGAATATGAGGTCCTGGGGCTACCATTAGAGAAGCTAAGATCAGCGAGCACAGCGCCCTCCTTGAGCCGCCTGAGGTCCTGCTGGAGACCTGACCAAGCAATCCACGCCGAAGCAACTGGCTTGAGCCATCGGAGCATGGAGCTGAACAGCCCTGCGTGCAGCTTGCCCAGACCTGCCCTGCACGCGACCCACCCAGAGGCACCGTGAATTCACACCACAGCCGCACTGAAGTCGGAGGTCCAGAAGCCCAGCAGTTCTCGGGGACCGGCCTCAACACGCAGTGAGTGATGGGAATAAGACCCTCCCACAGGAAAGGGGAAACCGACTGGATGACATGTTAGATTTGGGCAGGACAGCTCTAACTCCATAAGGAAGTGGCTTTAGCTGGTTGCTCCCCTCGTCAAGCAGATTGGTGGAATCTGCTTGGACTAGGCCGCGCCCCTGGCTGGGACCCAGTGAGTCGCTACAAATTAATTCCCTGAGATCAGCACACACTGATGCAGTGAAGGCCTGCAAAGGTTGACTGGCCCGGAGGGGAGGAGCCAGTGCACACTGCCCTTACTTGAACTTTAATCTCTGATAGCCGACTGAAGAGGGCAAATGCTTTGTTTTTATTAATGTTGCTATATACTGCTGAGACATCATGGTAACCGTTGTAGATCACCTTGTATTGCGGTTTTATGTGACTTTTCTGCCTCATGCTTTTCTAGGAATTGTCTTGTTTTATCTTGCTTTGTTTTGTTTTTCCCTCTAATACAGAAATGATAGATATACATGTAGAGACTCATGCATATGTAGAGCTTATAAACAGTTTACGAGAACCAACTATATAACACATGTTGAAATGAACAACTACTTTGAAGAAAAAGAGACACTATAGTACCCAGTGCTGATTCCATAATGTCATGATGTGAAATCCAGCAAAACTATCACTTTTTGTTCAAAGTGATTTTAGCTTGCTTTGTCTTGTTTAAGTTCAATACACAAGAAGGTATGGACAGCTGTTTTGAGGAGAATGAGAGACACTATGACATTCTTGGCTTCCCTAATGTCTGGTCTTAAAGACCTGAAATGCCCTCCTCATCCTGCTCAGATCAACTCCATACTAGGTTGTTTCATGTGAAGTCCTTGTATGTGACAATATGGACAACTATTTGGAAGAAAACAAGAGTCAATATGATAGGGAGTGAATATCTCCGATTGTCTAGTTTTGAAATTTATGTCTCTTACACTGCTTTCTTGTGATCCGCTTTGTTCTGTTTGGTTGTGTTTAATTTTACCCTTTTGATATAATTGCAGGTATATTTGAGTGGGTAAGATGGATGACCATATTGTTGTTTTTATCAGATCGTGGAGCAGAACTGTTAACAGTCTCACTGTTTGAATGTCTACTTTACATGTTTTAACTTTGTAATTTGAACAACTATTTCCAAGAAGTCAGTATGTAATTTCTCAAGTAATAATTTCTTAGGGTTTTTTTTGTTGTTGTTCTTTTCCTTTTTTCCTTGGAATTCTGTATTGTTGCTACCCTTTATTCTGTTTTATTTTGTTTTTTTTTTCTCTTTAAATAAAATTTTAAAAAAAATACGGAAAAAGAGTCATCTGTAACTGACATCACAGATAACCAATGAGAATTAATCAGTAATAAGAAGCATTCTATCAAAGAAAAATCCAGGACCAGTAACTTTAACTACTGAGCTCTACTAAGAACTGACTAGGAATCTTTTTAAATTGTTCCCAAAAATTTGAAGAGAGGAAAATTCTGTCAAACACACTCAATGCCCTATTATGGTTGATAACAATGTGTCAAGTTGAGAAGTTTAGAAGTTTAACTGCTAGACTCAGTAGGGAGCCAGGATACTTACTTTGTAAGTATCTTCATCCTGTGCAAAAGTAGAGCACAGAGGTTTTGTGAGTGCTACACCTGCCTGGGGGTGGAGATGGGGAGCTGCATACAATACAAAGGAGGAGAACAAAAACCAAACATGGACACAACAAAAAAGAAAACTATACCCCAGTCTCTTTGATGTATGTAAGATGCAAAAATGCTCAACAAACTATCAGCAAGCCAAACTCAACAGCACATTCTTTAAAATATACACCATAATCCAGGGGGATGCATCTCTCAAGAATGCACAATGGTTCAATACACTCAAACCAGAAAGTACAACACATGTACTACATCAACAAAGTGAAGGACAAAAACTACACAGCCATCTGCATCTGCATAATTTGAACAAATTATGCCGAAAAGGAACATATCTCAATGTATTACAGGCCATTTATAATAAGCCAACAGCTAACATTATACTGAATGAGGAAAATCCTAAAGTTTTCTAAGATTTTGAACATGAAAAAATGCCTACTTTCACCACATTTATTCAACACAGTACTAGAAGTCCTAACCAAAGCAATGAAATAAGAGAAAGAAATAAAGGGAATACAAATTAGAAAAGAAATCAAATTGTCACTATTTGATCTTATATATAGAAAACACCCAAGACTCCAAAAAAAATCTCTTAAGAATACATGAATCCAGCAAAGTTGCAAAAAGCAAAAAATCAACATCTGTAAGTCAGTAATATTGCTATACATCAAACAATCTAAGTGAAATCTAGAAAGGAATCCTATTTACAATAGCTACAAAAAATGACAAAACAATGAGGAATAAATTTAACCAAAGAGATAAGAGAATCTCTAGGATTAAAGCTATAAAACATTGATGAAAGAAACTGAAGAGGACATAAAAATGTAAAGATATCCTATATTTCTAGAACAGAAGGATCAGTACTGTTAAAATGTTCTTACTACTCATTGAATCCCTATCAAAATATCAATGTCATACTTAACTAGAAAAGAAATCTTAAAATTTTTAGGGAACAACAACTAAAGTTAAACACCCAAAGTCATCTTGAATAAACAAAACAAAGTAGAAGGCTATAGAATCTGACTTCAAAATACACTACAAAGCTATAGAATCAAAACAGAATGGTATATTGCCAATAAAAATATACACAGAGACCAAGCAAGCAGGACAGCCGAGACATCAACTCATCCCTCTCCAGTCAACTGAATTTTGTTTGTTTGTTTGTGTTTGTTTTGTTTTGTTTTGTTTTGGTCTTTTTGAGGCAGTTTCACTATGTGATTCAAACTGGCCTCGAACTAACAGCAATCCTCCTGCCTCAGCCTTCTGAATGCTGGGATTACAGGTATGCACCACCACACCCAGCTAGCCAACTGAATTTTTACAGATACCAATAAAACATCAAGCAGAAAGAAAAGACTTTTTGAGTTAGGCATGGTGTTGCACTCCAGTAAATCTCAACACTCAGAAGACTGAGGCAGCAGGACTACCAGAAGGTCAAGACAACTGGATGCTATAGAGTGAGTTTCAAGGCCAAACTCAACTAGTTGGCAAGACTCTGTCTCAAAAAAGCAAAGACTTTTCAATAAATAGAAAATGGGAAACATGAGTATTCACAGACAGAATGAAAACTCCTCTCACTACTTATACAAATCAGTTCAAAATGGATCAAAAACTTAAATGTAAAATCTGAAACAATGAAAGCACTAAAACATAGGAAAATGCTTCAAGGTATTGGAATAGATGAGAAATTTTTTTTTGGAAGAGATCTCAAATGTCCAGGAAAAAAGACCAAACAGACAAATATCATCTCAAACTAAAAACACTTCTGAACAATAATAGAATGAAGGGACATACAGAATGGGAAAAAATACATGCAAAATCATACATCTAAAAAGGAGTTAACAATCAGAATATATAAAGAACTCCAAAAAGGTCGGGTATTTAGCTCAGCAGCATAAGTGCCTACCTCACAACCATGAGGTCATGAATTTGATCCCCAGTACGATTTTTTTAAAAAACTCCAAAAAACAGTACTAAACCACAGGCCAGGCATGGTGGCACATGCCCGTAACCCCAGCACTCGGGAGGCTGAGGCAGGAGGATCACTCTGAGTTCTAGGCTTGCCAGGGCTACAAAGTGATTTTAAGGCCAACCTGAATTATAGAGTGAGACCCTGTCTCAAAACGAAAGAAAAAAAAAACTATGATCAAAACAAAAGAGTAACCTGATTTTAAAATGCGTATTAGATCTAACTAGTATTTTTCAAAAGACAGGCAAACAAACAAGTATCTGAAAGTATGTTCAACATGACTAAAATGAAAATCAAACCTACAATGAAATTATCACTGTACTTTCAGTAAGAAAGGCTACCATTAAAAAGCCAAAAAGCACAGTGTTGGTGAAGATGTGGAGAAAAGAGAAAACTCTCTCATTATTGGTGGCAGTGTACCTTATTATGGTCATTGTGGAAAACACTATGGAGGTTTCTCAAAAAAATAAAAAACAGAGCTACCAGCCAAGCATGGTGGCACATACTGAAAATTCCAGGTACTTGGAAGGCTGAAGGAGGATGATGACAAGCCTGGGCAACTTACAGAGACCTTGTCTCAAAATAAGGACCTGAGATGTAGCTCAGTGACACCGTGCACAAATAAACCCGGTATCACCAAACGAATGAATGAATGAACGGGCCAGCAGAGCTCAGCCCTCTGGATTTAATCCCCAATACCACAAAGAAAAATAAAGATACATAAAACTACCATATCATCGAGCAATTCCATTCCTAGGCATAGATTCAAAATAAATGAAATCCCCCCCTGCTTTGTACCAATTTTCTGTTGTCTTCTACTCTCTTTTCTTTTCAATTCCAATTTCACTCTGTCCTGTAGCTTTATATACGTGGGGCATGGGCGAGGTGGTTTCCAAGGCCAGAACTGTAAGTACCAGCCTTAGGGACTATTCCTTATACAACAAAATATTAAATTTTTTTTTTGTCTTCAGTAAAAGGACGAAAAAAAAATAAATGAAATCAGTTATGTCAAAGAGACATTTGTGCATCTGTGTTTACTGCAGCGCTATTTACAATGCCTGAGTCTTGGAAAAAGCATCAGTGAATGAATGGGTAAAGAAAATGTAATGTATGTACACAATGGAATACTATTCAGCCACAGAGAAATAGAATCCTATCATTTGTTACAACATGGAAGGAACTGGAGATCACGATGTTAAGTGAAACAAACTAGGTACAAGAAGAGTACCAAATTATCTCACTCATGTGAAATCTTAAAAAGCTGACACCTGGAAGTTGGGAGCAGAGTGGTGATTAATTAGAGGCTGAAAAGAATATGACGAAGGGGAGGTAAGACGATTAACACACACTGAGCTGCAACTAGATAGCAAGAAGAAGTGGTGGCATGCTACTCAGTGACTAAAGATGGCAACTCCTGTTTGTACTGTGTATTTCAAAAAGGTAGAAGGATTTTTACCATTAAGAAGTAATAAATGCCTGAGGAGACAGATACAAATAATATGATTATACAACATGTATCAAACATCACATAGAAACTACTATGTACAATTTTTATGTGTCTAGGTTACCAGTTTTAAAAAATTTAAGAAAAAAGGTAAAAGAAGTCAGAGTCTACTCATGAGCATTAATCCAACTAGTAACACCATATATGCTGGATTTTAGAAAAGTGAGAGTAAAAAAAACTCCTAAAAATAATATAGTGCTTTATAATAAATGAGCTATAAAAATATTTATCTTTTATTATAAATAGATTAATTATGATGATATCACAATAAACATTATAAGACTGACTTCATTGTAAGATTGACTTCTTAACAAAACTGGTGTGAATGATACGGTATTTTCTCTGCTATTACCACTATCATGTCTTACGCTAACCTCAGGAAATTACATTAATTCCTGAAACGGTAACTAATGATCACAACTGTCTTACCAGAATCTAAACATAAACCAGAGCTACTTAAAATCTAACTTACCAAATATAGCCTGATTTTTAAAGTAAGTTTGTAGAAAAACTGATTTATTGTCCCCTTCTGCCACATTAAATTTTTAGTCAAGGATGATTCTTAAAATATATAGGCATGCCATACAAGTAAATATTTTTTCCAAATAACACTTCAGATCTAAATGAAATGTGATTTTCCCTCTTCTAATATTTACAAATGAATCTCAGAAGACTACATAAGCTTGTATAGATCAAAATGCAACTTCTGAATTTGCAAAATTGAATATATTTACAATAACATGGTATACTGCCTGAACACTAATACTGACACATCAGACTCTTCTTGGTGAGATTACACAATTGCATGCAAGATGGGAATCTAGTTCAATGGCAGAGCACTTGCATAGCATACACAAGGCCCTGTTTGACACCCAAAACTACAAAAACAAAAACAAAAAAATAATAATTATGGAGAAAGCAAGAAATGTAACTTATCTGCTTAGATTTCCTGTTTTCAACCTAATGGCATTTTGTTAATTTTCCATTTGCATCTTTGTATCATTATTACAGCCACTATGACTAGGTTTTAAATAATTTTTAAACAGCATGCCTAATTAAATAACTAAACCTAATATAACAAAGACATTTGTCCAAAATAAGGCTAACAGTTACCCAAGGAGAAACCAAGACACCTAGTAACCTATTTAGAGAGAAAGTTTTTTAATACAATTACAGGTACTTACCTCGACAATATTCCATTAAAATAAGCACTTCCCATACATTATCACTAATTGAATTAACAGCACAGTCCAAATAACCCACGATGTTTTTGTGACCAGACAGCTCTTTCTGTAAAAAAGAAATAAAATTTTTTAGACTATAAAATAAATATTTTAAATCTATACCACTAGCAATGGTTTGAAACAATGTATTTAATTAATTTCTGAAAGAACTTGGCATATTTCAATCAGTAAAAGGCTTCAATGATTTCAATGCAAAGTTTAACTGCATGTGATTGTCATTTTCTCATTTCTTAACATTTTTCTGTTGTTTCTAATCAAAAACGTTTTTAAATTCATATTAAAAATTGAAAAACGGTTCACTTAAATCTCCTAAAACAAATGTAGTTAGATGGTTCTCTTAGACTCAAAACTAAAATACTACAACTCTCACTTATATTTATTTGTAACTTTTGTGGGGAGTTGTTTTTTATCTTGTTTTGATACTGGTTTTTTGAAGATGGGATATGTAGTTCAAGCTGGCTTTGAATTCATGGCAATCCTCCTGTTTCCCAAGTGCTGGTTATGTATATCTAAATATGAATTAGGCACTAATATTAATGAAGTAACAATTATATTCTTTATTGTTTTTCCTGTAATACACTTCAAGTTATGTGTAGCTATTTCATGGATTTATGGATACATGAACTTTTTAGTTATAAATCAACTGGCGCTTAAAAGGATTGGTAAAAGAAAACACCACATGTAACACCAATAATATAAGTGCAAGGAAATAAAGTAACAAATCTGAAACTCTGTTCCTCGTACAAGATAATCATCAGCAAATCTGATGCTAGTACAAGATAAGAGGTTACGAATAGCACTGGGCTGGGCTCAATGTACACCTCTGTAACCACAGGCAACTCAGGACGCTGAGGCAAGAGAATCACAAGTTTGAGGCCAATCTAGGCAACTTAGAAAGACCCTGTCTCAAAATAAAAAATAAAAAGACTGTGGTGTAACTCAATAGTAGTATTTTCAAGGTCCTGAGTTCAATTCACTAGCACAGCAAAGCAGACCAAGGAAGAAAAAAAACCTAAGCAGATCTACTTGGAAATTGAATACTATTTTTTAACGAATTTACAACCACTATCATTAATAAACCTAAATATAACCTAAAATAAACCTAAATATGTAATCTGAGAGAAGGGGGTAATGATCACTGAATATGTGAAGATTTTATAAGTAAGTAATACAGTAGGAGATGAGTCATCAAAAATAGTTGGAAGAGTACCACTCTAAAGAGTTAATCGCCTTCTAAAGTATCTTATCCAAAAGCATAGAATTTGGGTTCTACTGCTACTATATTTTACATGCCTCAAAATTACACAAATTCTATTAAAAAAAGAATTATAGCACAATATAGAGTACCTGAGATCCAGTTAGAGAACTTAGATCTAAGCTTCTGGGGAAATCTTTTTCATCATTTTGGCTAATACATTACCTTTAAAAAGCCCAAAAGCTTAGTCACTTCAAACCTAGTTAATAACAGGGACAATAAAGTGAGATTCAGAAAGTCAGATTGCTTAAATTCATTTATCTTCAAACAAAATGTATGTTGCTAAAAAAGCTAATATGAAGTAAAAACTTCCAGTTAGCAGTTGAATAAGTAGGTCTGACATTAACAGAAAAGTACTGGTAAATATGGGAAAAACACATTATTTGCAAGAAAATAAAATGCCCCACTTACTGTGAAAAAGCCTGGCAGATCCTCGGAAAGTTAAACATACCACATGATCTGTTAAATGTATTCCTAAATATATAACCAAAGAACTAAACTAGGTACTCAAACAAATGCAAATACACACATTCATAGTAGCATTCACAATTGCCAAAACAAAAATAGTTCAAAGGTCCATAAAATAACTAACAAATTTGAATATCTACAATGCGATATTATTCAGACATAAAAAGGACTAACACTATTTTGCTTAACGTCAAAAGCATCATGCTACATGAATTCATGGGACATATACTGTACAACTCCATTTATGAAAAAAGGTTTTTAAACCAGATAGAGGTGGTGGTTATATAGTACTGTGAATATACTCCTGAATTGTTCACATTAAAAGTCAGTTTTATATTACATGAATTATACCTCAAAAAGACAAAAACTGTGCATGTGTGTGTGTGTGTGTGTGTGCACAGGCACGCGAAAGTGCATGATATGTAACAGCAAACGATCCACGATAGAAAATGAAGAAAAGTTAAGAGCAAGTCATCTAGAGGAATAAGAACTACCAACACTAGGAAAGATGAAGTTTTTTATTTTGTAATTTATTTTTAACTGTTTCATTAACTCTGAGTCACTAAAGTGTTTAATTACCTATTAAAATATTTTACTTTTCCTAATATTTAAATTTTCCCTTTCTAAAAAACACCTCATCATAAACAGCAGAGTTTAAAAGAAAAACAAACTTACACCATGATTTTTAAAATGAAGAGTAAAATTAATTGTTGTTTTTTAGTCTAAATGCATAAAATACACACAAGAACAGTAAACATCAAATTCAGGACAGTGGTTTCTTTTTGGATGAGGAAACAGTACAGGGCAAAAGTTGGGGAGAAATATAGAGAAAGCTTCAACATTACCTGTAAGGTTTTATTTCTTAAACTGGATGATGGTTAAACTTGATGTTTATTATATAATTCTATACTTACAATATTCAACAATTAAAATGAATTTAAGAAAAGAAAAAGGAGCCTGGCATGGTGGTACATGCCCATAATCCCAGCCTTTTTGAAAGCTCAAGCAGGAGAAACAATTTAGCAACTTAATGAGATCCTGTGTCAATAAAAAAAAGGCTGTGGGTATAGCACTGTGCAAAGGCACGTTGGGATCAATCTCCATCCAGTACACCCACCAAAAAAAAAGATGGTAGCTTGCCTGTTAAACCTACAACAGGGAAGGGGGAAAGATGAGGGAAACAAAACATGACTGTACTTAAAGTATGGCTACAAGAAATGAAGTATATGTTTCCAGCCAATTTTCCAATTTAACGAACTTTAAAGGTTTTCTAAATGTGTATAAGCCAATACTCAATTTGCCTAAAATATTACTCTTCACTTACCATAATTGTAATTTCCCTTTTGCAAATGTTGAGGTCTGGCATGTTATTGACATACATTCGCTTCAATGCGCATCGGATTCCACCATGAGTTCGCACTAGGAAAACTGTGGAGAATCCACCTAGAACAAGTACAAATTAATTTTTAAAAAATCAAACTGTTACAGGCAGCTGAGTTAAAAATATTATAGGCAGTCAGACAGAGCTAAGCCCTCAAAGGAGCCAGTGCATAAGTTCAGATACCATGTGATCTCTGAGGAGACAAGCACCTCCTGCTGTGGGTCAGATCTCAAAACAAAAGGCAAAGCAAATACACCCACATCCTAAGGATGGACAGTCCAAACAGGTCACCCTGAGGAGGTTAGGAGTCAGCATCCCAACCCCCTACAGGAAGTCACTGCTGTTAAGCATCCCTGCTTACTATACAACTCGCTTCCCCATTTGTCCCCATCTAATCAATTATACTTGAGCAATTAATCTTATTGGTTGGCCATAGTTCTGTCCCACATTATGCTCACCTTGTGAGTTCCCATTTTGCCCACCTTGGAACCGTTTAACCACATGATTTTACTCTATAGAAGTCCCTTAAAAAGATAAGAGTCCCTGACAATCCTCTCAGGACCCTTTCTGTCCCTCAGACAGAACCTTTCTTTCTCCCAATAAATATATTCTGCTCCATTGCTCCTAAAATTCATTCTTTGATTTTAGAGAACACAAATTCATACTGGACATATAGTAGGTTGGGAGTTTCATTCCCCTATATCAAAACTATCATCAAATCATGTAATATCATTTTTGGAGCTTAGTATCAGAGGAAAATAAACAGGACTGTACTCAGACAAAAGTACAGAAAGCAGCTAAACAACTGAAAGCCAAACCTGGCTTCCTGTGTCAATCACAAAGTAGCACTTACAGGATAAACTACTTCTCAAACAAGCATGCTTTCTTGTACAAGCAAATACACTAAACCTTCACTTTTTTGCAGGAATTACTTGTTATATAGTGCATAAAAGGTATCTTTACATTGCCTTCCCTTCTGATTCCCCCTTTTATGATGACAAAACGCTTTATTTAATATGACACATAACTAGTTCTGATGGCTGGATCTCTCCCTCAGATCTAGGAGATGAATCAACATTGTTTTGGGCCAATCCTAGAAATCTAGTTTCCCTTTATCATTAACTAATTTACAACTGAGTACACAATCAGTTCTGGCTACTATGACATAAGGTGCTGTCTACTGGGATTGCTGGTAAAGACTTTCCACCCAGATAAAAGGAGGGAGCAAGACCCTGCTCTTCCAGCTTCTGGATTTTATTATGTAACAATTTAGGATGCTTAGACATACTGCAGCCAACCTCTGGATATGCTGAGTAACCCAGAACACAGCCAGCAGAGCTAATGAATAGGAAGCTTTCCTCCAGAACTTGTGAGATGTAAATGAGGCCATTATTTGGACATTCTGGTAACTGCATCTGAGAAAGTATCTTACTGAAAGTATCACACCCAGATAGGTATTTAAAAGAACAATTACTTCTGTCACATCCAAAAAAAAAAAAAAAATTTCTACCTGAAGTTTTTAGAATTTATTTTGGCATAGACTACCCTACAAGCTTTTTGTTGCTTTTGTTGTTGTTTTTCAGACAGGGTCTCACCACGCACTTCAGGCTTACCTCGACTCACTATATATGTGTGTTAAATTCCATCATTCCTAGAATTCATTCTTCAATTTTAGAGAATACAAATTCAATGTATCAGACATCTAAAAGATTGGGAGTTATATTTCCATTGTATCATATTTGAAAGTTCTGGCATCATTTCCTGTATCAGAACCATTCAAAATAATCTTTAAGTGAACACCTCTGTGCTGTACAGTTTAGATAAAAATGTCCAGCAGCATATTATGTTTAAAAACTATTACTGGGACTGTATTATAACATAAGAAAATTACAAGGCACACACATCTAATCCCAGCTACTTGGAAGGCTGAAGCAAGAGGATCGCAAGTTTGAGACCAATCTGGACAACTTAATGAGACCTTGTCTCAAAACATAATAATAAAAAAAAAGCTGGGGATAAAACTCAGGGGTAGAACACCCACCATGCACACACAAGCCCTGGGTTCAACTGCCAGTACCAAAAAAAAAAAAAAATGTATAGATAGGTAGATCTGACCTTTTGTTTACAGTTGCTGACACAGATTTTCAAAAACATTGGAATTCCCTGAGAGACATGTCAGTTTTATCCCATGAATTGATTCATCAGAGCCCAGCAAAGCTCCAGAATGGGTGCTGGTCAACAGAAAAAACAACTAGAAGGGTAGAATTTTCAAGCTGATCCTTCGAGCTCTTGGCATAGGAAAGGAAGTACAGACTGAGTTCAATCACACAGTTAATTTAAGCAACATGTAGGAAAGCCTCAATAAAAACTACCATGTACGGAGGTTTGAGAGCTTCCTGATTGATAAACATATTGATCAGGTAGGTGAACAGTATACCTTGACTCTACAAGGAGAGAAGCTACTCTGAAACCTTAAAGACTCTGTACCTTTTATAACAAAATGCTAAGTGTAGCATCTAAGTTCTGTAAGTCACAGCAAATTATCAAACCTAAAAAGAGTGTAAAAGAAAGCCCAGATTTGTAGTTAAGCTAGAGGTGGCTGAGACATGCCTCTGGGGTGACACAGGAGCAGTCTTATATATCGGAGCCGCTGAAACTATGGGATCTGTATCAGAACTGGATGGAATTTTTGAAACTCAACTGGTGTCAAAGAATCACTGTTGGAATATATATCTCACATATCCAGAAATAACAGTTATTATGGATTCGCTTTATTTCTCACTCAACTATATGCAATCAAAAAACTGAGAATCTTTAAATCAAGTTAAATCTAATGTCTTCAGATGTTAAAAGACAATTACATCAATGCATTGCATAATCTGATTAAATTCTAGTACAAAAGAACAACTGTAATATGTTTCTTGTTTGTAGTGAGTTATCTGAAAGTAAATTAAAGATGTGTCCTTTTTTTCATTAATAATAGGTACTAAACACAACATTTTAAACATGTATATATTATCCTACATATCTACAGTATCTCTGTACTATCTAAGAAAATGAACAATTCTTCTAATGCATTCATTCAAAATTACACACACATTGCAAATATATATACTGGAAATATGGTAAAATGTTATTCGAAGTACCTAGATGAGGAGCATATGGTTATTCACTGAAAAATTGTTGCAACTTTTCTGTATACTTTAAAATTTTTGTTAATAAAGTTGAAAGCAAAGATCATGAAAAACGGTATGTTTTTCCCCCCAGGTGTTTCTTTTTTGGCTGTCCAACCTTACCATCGAATCTGAGTATTATTATTTCATAAGAGACACAGCTGCTGATTATCCACACTAAAGTTTCCCAAAGGCACCTTAAGTCTCTTGCCAGTTTACAGTATCCTAGAGACCTACAGACAGCTCCAACAACCCGACACACTATTTAAATCTAATACACAAGAGTAAAACATATTTATGAAGAGTGGGCTTTTAGTGGTGTTTATATCTATTAGTCTGTTTTTCTAAGAAGTAGAAGAGAGAGAGGGGAAAAAAGGTAAAATTACACATGGTCTTCTTTTCTGCTCTGTACATATCATCAGTAAAATAGAAAATATCAAGCTGTCATTAACTTTCAGCTTCAACCACTGCTAAGGAAAACAATGTGCTCTGAAAACTATCCAGAGAAAGTTCTTCCTATCCAAACACCACTGCCCCATGATACATCAGAGCTCCACTGCTTTGGGTTAAATAAATGAATCCAAAAGTTTCTTTTAAAAGTGTAAACTTAAATTCTTTCAAAAGTTACCCTATCAGTAAGCGTTACCTAATACAAGGTAAGAAAATAAGTACATCTGACTGAGTGAAGGAATGGTAAAAAGACAATATGCTGTAGTATTTAATTCTTCTAACATCATGTAGCATTTATCTTTATTTACCTTGTTGTTCCCATTTTATAGATAAGGAAAAACTAAATACTGAAAAAGAAAGAAAACAGTCTAACAACACAAGTCTGGTAAGAGGAAGTCAAAAAGATTTTCCCCCTACAAATGTCATGTTCTAATGAGTTTTATACCCTGCACTGATCCTTCTTAGCACTATGCCAGAATAAAAGTCCCAGAGTACTGTATAATTGCAAGTAGGATCTGGGAATAACTAAATTAAGGAGGAACAAAGGGCAAGTGGAGTAATCAGGAGAGAACAACAGTCTTTCCAAAATCATCTTCTTAATAGAACTTCTATAGGCAGCATTTCTTACGTATAAAAGAAGGCCTGCAGGCCAAAACCATGTTTAATTTAGACTACGCAGTGCCTTTAAAAAGTGTGCTAATAAAAAGCATTTAGCCTCTGATTCTTCATTCCCTTACTGTTTCCTAAATTTCTTATATACTTTACAAATTTTGAAAACAATTTCATTTATCATATAAGTCATCTTTAATTCTATGACACACTATATATTCTCTTGGTTTCACCATAAAAAACCCTACTTTAAATCTGCCAATTAATATAGGATTTTTATAATCTCTTTGGAGAACACTTGCCTCCTACAGTAAAAACTAAAGTAACTCGCTGAGCCATTAGCAGCACACCCCCCAAAGTTTAGGATTACTTTTATTTTAAAAATAAAAGCAGCAGAACTTGAAGGGTAGATGGTAACTGAATATGACGGTAAGATAGAAGTCCAAGCAAGATACAGAGAATAAAATTTGCAAAGGAATCAGTAATTTATACTACCAGAGCACCCATTCTAAGACAATGAAATATCATTTAGTCACTCATTCATTCAACAAATATATATTACATGCTCACAATGAATCTAGGTAGAAAGAGCAAAACTAACTGGAAGCAAATCAAAGAACTACCCTTGTAAGCCTTTACTCTAGAGTGACTGAAGACAAGTAAAAGTATGTTACAGGGGCCGGGGATTTAGCTCAGCAGTATAAGCGCCTGCCTGGGAAGCACAAGGTTGTGAGTGCAATCCCTGGTACGAAAGAAGAAAGGAAAGGAAAGGAAAGGGGGGGGGAGAGAGAGAGAGAGAGAGAGAGAGAGAAAGATGCTACACAGAACACAGTAATAAGTTCTTAGAAGAAAAAAATTAAAGCAGAGAGGTACGGTGTACTTGAAAACTACACTGGAGGAACACTTCAGGAAGCTGAAATATTTAATCTAGATGCATAGGGGAAAATATGTAAGGTGACTTTGAGTAAAGACGAAAAGAAAGTAGGAGTGTGAGTCACACAGATACTGAGACAAGTGCATTCTAGGTAGAGAGAATACAAACTGTAAAGGCCCTAAAACTAGTGAGTAGTTAAAATATGTTTAAGAAATACCAAAGGAACCAGAAAGCTTGGAGCAGAATGAACGAGGTGGAATAAAGCAGTACAAGAGGTCAGAGTTAGGAGAGAGATAAACCACTCAGATTCTCATTGTGAAAAGGCTAAAAATAAAAAGCTTTCAGTTTTACTCCAAGGAAGATAAGAAGCCACAGGAGCATTCTGAACAAAGGGTGACATGCTTAGATTCAGTTATTTTAATATGACCAATGTGTGAAGAACAGGGTAAAGACAAGCAGGGAAAACAGGTAGGAGGCTACTGCAATAAACTCATTGAAAGATGACAGTGGTTTTGACTACAGCACTGAATTAGAAATCAAAGAATTTTAGATGTATTTTACAGGAGGAGCTAAAAGGATTTTTAACAAACTGGATGTGAGATATGACAAAAAGTCAAAAATTACTTCAAAAGTCTTTGGACTGAAGAACTGGAAGGAAGGAGTTGTCATTAACTGAAATGGAGATGACTGTTGTAGAATAATTTAACTTAGGTCTCTTACAGTTATGGGTATTTTTCAAGGCAAGGCACTGGTTGCCTTTGTTTTGGACTTGCTTTTCAATATTGCCTGCTTTAGATGACACACAGTATCACTTGGGAGCAAAGGGTAGGTATGCTCACTTCTCAATAAAAAGAATCTTATTTTATTGTGTTTTATTTAATTATGCTGCATAGATGGCTGAGTTTTTCAAACTCAAGTTCTGTGGCAACACTGTGTTCATCAATTCCATCAGCATCAGTTTTCCATCAGCTCAGATATTAGTACTATTTAACTAGGATAGTCCAGGCTGGGGGGAGGGATTAAGACACAAGGCTACAGCATACTTGATATAGTACATATAGTACATAAACATAATTTTATATGCACTGGGAAACCCAAAAGTTTGTGTAACTCACTCTACTGTGGTAGTCTAGAACTAAGCCTTCAGTATCTTCAATATATGCCTGTATAAAAAAAAAAATAGGTAGACTTATTACCTATTATGAGAGTCTAGTTACTTAAACTTAGGGTCTCTTTCATACAGGGCAACCCACTACACATGCTAGAACATTTGGCCTTTCACGGTTGCCTTGTGAGAACTGGGCCTCTGGAAAATGCAACAACTGCTGATAATTTGGCTATAACTACTGCCCCAAATAATAAACCCACTGCCTTATGCTGTCTGTTTACACGAACCAACTATATAACACATGTTGAAATAAACAACTACTTTGAAAAAAAAAGAGACACTACAATACCCAGTGCTGATTCCATAATGTCATGATGTGAAGTCCAGCAAAACTATCACTTTTTGTTCAAAGTGATCTTAGCTTGCTTTGCCTTGTCTAAGTTCAACACACATGAAGGTATGGACAGCTGTTTT
>PVJX010008391.1:0-13453 GCA_004027295.1 Dolichotis patagonum
AGTAGTGAGAGATTTGAGGTTGTGACACTAGATAGCCAGAAGGTTTTCAGTTCTAGGGAGCCCTCAGATTTTAAAAGATCAATTCTGTGATCATAGGCAATATTTATTCACACAATTCCTACAACCTTTTTTAATGAGGAGAAAAACAGTTCTGAGATGTTCTTTGTTTATTCAGCAAGTATTGACTGCCTCCAAGGTTTTAAAAATGTGATAAGCACAATTTTCAAGTACCTGCTGTTGTTTTTAACTAACTCAGGATGTCTGAGTGTTTTCATGTGTTGATTTACTAAACAAAACTGGAAGAAGATGGTCATATGTTCACAGGTACACCTAAGGCAAGCCCTACATTGTATGCTAATAACAGCAGGGCTTCCCTTTGCCTTTCTAAAATAAAACAACCACCAGAAAAATGTCCTAAGCAGCTATAATAAGCTGCTCTTTAAGATCCCTGGCTATACCTTCAGAGAACCTATAGGTATGTCTTGGTTTAAGTAGATGTGGATTTTATTAAGTCAGATTCACATTGAAGTTAAATTGAGAGGTAATTCATTTGGAAAGGATTTACCCAGGAGTTCTTTCAAATAGTTAACTCCTCAGGTGCAACTAGAAATTATTTTATTTTATATAAAGTAATTATGTTGTTTATAGTGTAAAATAAGGGGTGACTATGGAAGTGTGAGGGGACAGTGAATAGAAAGCCACCTGAGTGATGGGAGAGTTTTCTTAGCAATTTTGTCCAAAGAAAATCCTACTTCGAGGCAAGCCCCCTGTGGAGTTGTCAGATCTTAGGGTTTCTCAACTGACTGAATTTTCAGTTCAGGTTCTAAAGCGAAGGAAAAAAATAGATTTTCAAATGACACCATGTGGTTTGCTGAGTCACTTTTCTGACCTGGCTCTTGTGCTTTTAAGATTTAGAGTGATATTTGCAAAGAAGACCCAAGAGCTGTGAGTAAGATTAAAGGTCAGTTGGTAGGGAAGGCACAGGTGTGGGTTAAGCAAACATTAGAAGGACCTTACATACATATGCTCTCCTCCAGTTTGGTTTCAAAGGTTACGCCTGTGAGATACCCTCTTGGTTTATCCGATGGTCACTTGCTCTCTTTTGCCAATTTGGGCCATGGGGGGGAGGGCTAGAGATCCTGCAAGAGTAACACAGGAGAAAGGAAGACAAGAAGGTGGTATTAGTAATCTTACGTTAGAGCCCCTCTGTGGAACCAGCTCACATTCTTACTAAGTATATATTATCAAATACATTTAGGGGTCCTGGTTTAGAGATTCATTTAGAAATGAAACCAAGAGGAAAGATAACTAACTTGCAGGTAAACAGAAGAAATAGATTGTTTACCAAATCCCAGTAGGCTGTAGGTGGTCTGAATCACTAGATTTGCTTATCCGTTTCTACTCCTAATCAGCTTGCCATTATCGTATCCAACAGCCATCTCACACAAAGGACCCTCGTGTCACAGATGTGTCTGGGCCTATGTCTTTCCCCATAGAGTCTGGACTCAAGTCTCACTGAGAAAAGCTTTGTTTCCCAATTCTCTTTACCTCACCTCCCAGGGTTAGACAGATGCTTTACTGTATGGGTGCCTGTAAATGCTCAGACTACATCTACGTTTCTATGTAAAATAGTGTTAGGATAGTACCGAATTAGAAATGGCCCTCATGAGTCAAACCCCTTACTTTCTAGGCTGACAGCAGGGAAGATGGCCAGCCCCTCCCAGCTCCATTGGAGCCTTGGGCTGGGATCAGATGGGGAAGACAAGATGGATGGTGGGGCTAGCCCGGGTGGAATTCCTGACACTTTTCTTTCATACAGGAGGGGTCATCTTTGGGGAACTGCAAAGTCAAACACTGCCCCATCACCACCAGGCCTCCTGAGAGTCACCTGATTTTCTGCCTTCCTCTCCTTCCTTCTTTTCTTCTCCCTTACCTCCTAGTGGTGTGGTCTGGGTAGCTTCTGTCCCCTACAGATTTCTGAGGCTGCAACAAGGCCTCCCAGAATGACTGGATCTAATGAATAGACCCAAGGGATACTTTAAGGCCATAAATGACAGTCAAGCCACCTTGGTAGGTGATGCCATCATAAGGCTCTTCCCACTTCTTCCTTCTCCTCAACCTCCATACCTCTACCAGAGAACTGGACTTCCTAGCATTCCCCGTTTGATTATCCTGAGCCCCAGCCAGCTCTCCTCTAGCATTTCTTGTTGAGGGGCACTTTCTTATGCTAGAGAGATGCCTGCAGAATGGGGAGTGGTGTACCATTTTTAAAAAAAATTAAATTGAAAATTGAACCTAGATACCATTTTTCTATCTGACTTAGTAAGCCTGTTTTAAAAAAAAAAAGTATTGGTTTGTGCTACCATGTCTGATAAACCCTGACTAAAAGAATGAGTTTCTCATCATTTATATTTATGCCACACTCACACAAGCCTAAATATGTAAGTTATAATCCTGCCCATTATATCTTTGTGGTCTAACGGCCTCCAAACACTTTATTACACACATTTGTTATGTGACAAATCTTGCCAACACACCATTTTAAAGTTTATACATGAGGTGGCAAATGTCAGAAATAAATGAGAAAAAAAATCCCAGTACCTGGCTTGGTTCTGATATTTACACTGAAAATGAAATTTCCTATCTCTAGATCATTAAAAAATCCTCCTTAGTTCCATATTGGTTTAATATATTTTTATTTAATATCTCCACACAAACTCTTCCCATTCATCATATATCTTATATTTTGGCCTAAAAACAGTCTGTTAAGTGCGTATGACACATCTTGTACACAATGCCAAAAGCACAAAATTTGTTTTGCTTTTACATAACTGGTGAAATTTCTTCTATTGTTTATTTTCAAACTGGAAACATTTTTATTATAAAAGAGGCACCAATTATTACAAAAATGGAAGCTCCATGTCTTCCCATAACTCCATTCCCTAGACAGAACTCCAGTTATCAGTAGGTGTGGGAAAGAAAACCCTTCCTAATAATTTTTTGAAAGTTTCTTCTTTCCCTAGCTGAAATGAGCAATTTAAGTTTCTCTGTATGCTTTCAGGAGCCTTCAACCGGAGGAAACGAAATTCCATCTATGTCACCGTGACTTTGCTTATTGTGTCCGTGTTAATTCTCACGGTGGGCCTTGCTGCAACCACCAGGACCCAGAATGTGACGGTTGGAGGTTATTATCCAGGAGTTATCGTAAGTATTGAAAGCTGACATAGGTCTCTGTAGCTTGCTGGTTGCAGAAATTCTGGCTCTATTTTGATGGTGTTCAATTCCATTTGAGTTTGTAGTGTTTGTTCAGATTTCCTTCTCTTAGATCTTTTTATCTATAAGAGAGGTAACTTTAGTCCTGTTAAGAACTGGACTGAGATTCACAAAAATCTTAGTGCCATCCCTAAGTAGTGTGATCTCATTCTTTAGTACCTTGATTTTCCCGTTTAAGAGATATTCCTAATTAGCAGTGTTAACTCCAGGCTAAGATCTTTTCTCTCTGGTCATCTGCTTTCCTACATATGATAGAGGTCATTTGACCTTACCTGAAATCCGAAAATCCTGGCAGCTTGACATTCTGCAACCAACAGCACCGATCTCCTAAATGATCCTGCATTCCTATCAGGAAAAAACGTGCGTTTTGGGAGTATAACTCAGTGGCACAGTACCTGCCTAGTAAGTGTGAGGTTATGAGTTCAATTCCTGGTACCAAAACAAGAAGGAAGAATGTGTGGACCTTATATTCCCAAAACGTGTATATTTATTTACTTATATACATGTACATAAAACTTATACAAAAATGAAAACTCAAAAATTTGATGAAAATGAAATAATAATTTTTAATATTTCATACAAACTAAACAAAATCCTTATAAATCCTTATTTCAAATGACCCACTAAAATCATTGTGGATACTTTTGACTGGTTTCTTGTTAGATACGATTCGATTGTCATTGGAAGCCTCATTTTGTTGTTTAGTCTCACAGTGTGGCTGAAAAAAGCTTCACCCCAGGATTCAGCAGTATTGACTCTACTACTTTGCCATTCTCTTGCTGCTCACATGTGTGTACTTTAGTAAGGTCATCTTCAATTGATGATTTTTCACAGATATCTCTCCAAGCCTCTTGTCCCTTTAGTTGGAACTACTTTAGTTAAAACTGGATAAGACCATCTAGGTAAGACATAAAATGGCCTACCAGCAATCCTTTGCCACGTGGAACTTGCCCACTTCCCAAACGATAGCTCACTTGGTCATTTGACATTTACACCAGTGGTGGATGTCAGTGACAGTCCATTTATTGAATATTAGTAACACCTAATTTCTTTTCCTTTCTTTTCTTTTTGTTCTTTTAGACAGGGTCTCTACTATGCAGTTCAGGCTAGCCTTGAACTCAGTATGTGTGCCTCAACCTCATGGTGATACTTCTGAGTGCTGGGATGATAGGAGTGCACCACTGTACCTGGTTCTTTTTATTTTAGATGAATAAATACGGAACAGATGTTCTAATGGTTTCTTGCCACCTTTGAGTGGATTGTTGTACCCACACCTGGAGTGCATGCAATCCATTCTGGTTACTGTTTAAATTCATCAGGTTAAAAAGACCTCATTTGCCAGCCTGGATAACACAGGGAAATCTGTCTCAAAACAAAAACAAAAAACCAATCCAATTCAGGTTTATGAACATTTCTCCTGAATCCAAAAACCTAACTCTGGAGGTTGGATCATAATTTTAATATTAACTAAGTGGCGGTCCAGTTCTAATTGTTAAAGAACAGAAAGGAAGCTTAGGATGGTTCTGTCTTTCTATTAAGACAGCAAAGACCTAAGATTCTTGTTGTTTTGTCCCCAACTCCTCTTTCTTTTGAGCGACGAGGATTGGAGAAGCAAAGAGGGGAGAAGGGATTAGAGATGATGCCTTTGATAAGCTACCACTGTGCACGATCAAGCCTGGAGCCTGTTGCATAGGTCACCGATTCCATTCCATAGTCAGTCTTTTCAGCGCCCCTTGTGAAACTGGGGTCTGGTGTGGGCTATCTGGGCTGTGCTCCCCAAGAGCTGAAGGCTGCCTAGGGAAGTTATTTCTCAGCTTTTGGGCAGGCAGGGCACCTCTACCCTCTAGTCAGGGGCAGGTATCCCACAGACACCCGTTGGTGCTCAATGCCCTCTGTTAAACATGTGATATGAAAACACACCCAGTCTACTTCCTGTGGTGAGGCAAGAAAACTGGTCGTCAGCAGAATTGGGTTTTATTTTTAAACACAAGCAAAGGAGGAGGGAAGAAAAGAGGGGTTAAGAGAGCATTTTGGTGGCTTAGAAAAGCAATTTATAGGGTCTGTGTGACTTTCCGTGCTTCAGGTAGCTACATTAGTGACATATTTCTGACTGATGAGCAAATTCTCAAGCCAAGATTCAGTCTACGTGGGTGAGGGGAAGGTATTTTCCATGTCATATAGCAGTACAAACTCTTATTCTTGAGCAGTGCCTGTGAACCTTCTCTGTAGAATATCTGAACTGCAGGTGGCTAGGTTGGAATACATTAACAAAGGAAGGAGGGTGCATGATTGTTGTTATTCAAGTTCAGCTAGCACTGGAAGGTGAAGCAGTGGGCACATGCATCTGGATGTGTGGCTTTCACTAAAAGCTAGCGTGGAAGTGTTAATAGGAGAGTCATCCTGAGAGGACAGTCTGCCCCTGTGGCTTAACTTTTAAAATGTTTCCCCTCATAGTTCCTGTGAAGCATTTCTTTAAGACTGGTTTTAATGATAGAAAATGAAGGGGAGAGAAGAGCAGATTGAAAAGTTGAAAAATCCATTTGAGTTTAGAGGTCAGATCATGTTTCATCAAATACAATTAGGACTCCTGTCTCCGAAACAGTAAACATCTGAGAATCCAGATTTGTCTGGGAATGGGGCGCTTTCACCCACTGAATAGTTTGGTTATTAGGGAATTACTACAAAAACTCTAAGGCAGTATTGTTCCCACTGAAGATGAATAAGAATGGCCTGGTGAACTTCTGAAAAATACAGATTTCTCCTCCCTCCCCAAGGGATTCTGATTCTGGGTGAATCTCAGTTTTTTTTTCATTTTCATGAGCTAATCTTTGGTTGAAAGGGTGATACATGTTAAATCTAAATTTTATGTATGTATTTGTTCATTTTTGCTACCGGGTCTCGCTATGTGGTAGAGGCTGCCCTTGAACTCACGGCAATCTTCCTGCCTCAGCCTTCCAAGGGCTAGGATTACAGACATACACCACCACACCAGGCTAAATTTACATTTTAAGAAATATTCCAGGAGACTCTAATTTAGGTGGACCAGCAACCACCTGGAAGACTAAAACAAAAATATGCTTAGCAATAAAACCATAAGGAGCATCATGTGGCATTTAAAGATTCTGTACTGTCAGATTGGTCTCTTTGTATATAAATTACCATTGTAGAGATCTGCAAAAAAAACAACAACAAAAATTTAGTTTATTCAGAATTCTGATGTATTGGACTCTGGTTAAGTGCATTAATAGTACATGAGAATTTAAATTTTGAAAACTAACAAATTAGTGAGAAGTTATTAGATCTATTGCATAGACTTACTATACAATTCATGTAAATATTGAGCTTGCTGGCTTTTAAATTATAATTAATTAAGTTTGCATAACTCTATGTCATCTAAGACTTTGCCGAAGCATTTTTATTTTGCCAAACCAGATGCCCTTATCCAGCAAGGTACACTACTAGCATGTTAGCTTACTGTACTTAAGCTGGAAGGTGATACTCGGTATCATCATTCTAAGACACATAGGCACACATGCATCTTTAAAGGTGTGCTAATCTATAAGGGCTGAACAGTAGCCTTTAAAAAATTAAAACTGACAAAGTAAAACTGGTTTAAGATTTTTACTGCCCTTGAACATTCAAGACATATTCCATTTCAGAAGAGTTCTGGTGCACTTTCAACTTTGAAAGCCTAAAAAGCCCAGCACCTTGGTGGTTGCATGAGTCTGAGAACTTCAGGTGATGGTGCATGAATCCACACACAGTGGTGAGGGAGGGTGCTCCTCCCTCTAAACCTCTTCTTCCAGAATGAGGCCTCCAGTTGTGTTTCCTAAGCAACCCACAAGACGAGGTTGGCCCCCTGATCAGTGAGGAAAGCCTTTTTTTTCTGGCACCCTCTCCTCAGGTGTTGCACTGTTCACGTCCATACTTGCCTGAGTTTTCTTTCTTTTGGGAGAGACACTGGCAGTTTCTGCTCCATCAGATGACTGAAAATCACATCAAAATAGAATTAGAAGATAGAGATGACAGGAATAATTCCAAACAATCAATAATCTAGCAACTTCTTGGCCAGTGTGGCTTCAGCTTCACATATAAACACTCCTTGGATAAAAAAGAAAGAAACATCTATTTTTTAAAAATAGTTTTGAATGCTTAGGAAATATAAAAGACCTCTGGACAATCAGTTTCCAAAGCAAATTGTAAATTAGGTGGGAACTTTTCCTACTTCTTATTGAAAATGTTTCTAAAATCTAAGTTCCTGCTAAAATCTAAATTCCTAACTTGGTAAGAACATTTTGCAGTTGAGACTTCAATCATGATTTGCTGACTTTTAAAATGCCACAAGTTCCTAACCTCCCTTGATTTCCTGTTGTTACCTTAGCATGCCATTCAAAACACTCAGGAGATGCCCTTAACTGGTTTCTCGTTACTTCTCTCTTGCTATGACTGCCACAGAACCCTGAACATGCCTTATGTTTTCCCGGCTTGGTACAGTCATTTGTGCCATTCCCCAAATGTCCTTCCTGCTGTCTATCTAAATGCACTCTGTTCCATCCTAACATACAGACACAGCAGGAACATTTCTCAGCTACGTGGCTTCACGGTGGGGTCTTACTATAGATTCCACTTACTCATGGTTCCTGAAGACTTTTCATGTTTTGCTTTGTGATATCTGTTGGGTCATATTCTCATTTAGCTTGGTTTATACAGGTCCACAGTCTCTTATCTGAATCATTGGGCCAGATGTGATTCAGAATTTGGGCTAGTTTTTTTTTAAAGTATTTTAATATTTCTAGCTGGGGCTAGGGATTTAGCTCAGCAGCATAAGCGCCTGCCTGGCAAGCACGAGGTTGTGAGTTCAATCCCTGGTACCAAAAAAAAAAAAAAAAAAAAGAAAAGAAATGTTTAACAGTGCATGTATCATATATTACTTAATATTCCAGCAGGGTCTTGAGAAGTATGCCATAATAAAATATCTTCATATTTCTGTAATGAAATATAAAATTTTACATTAAATGGAGTAATGATTATAAAGTAATCTCACATCAGTTTAAGGTCAGGCTTTGCTGCCCATTACTTACCAGAAAACCTTTTTGGTTTTATGAGCTTTGTAGATTTTGGGATTATGGAAAAAATTGTGAACTGGTTTACCTAATTATAGTATGAGCTCCTGAAACTCACTGGTCTTGGTGGCAGATCCCACCCTAATTCTTGGCCTCCAAACCACAGATCCAACACTACCTGCCACAGAATAGTTGTCTAAATGATACCTACTAGATGAATAGTCCTTCTGAACCTCAATCCTGGGTGTCTGGGGCAGTGGATGGAAAACAGACAGAGATAATGAAGTGCAGATTCAAGAAGAACCCTTCAATTTCTTATTATTTATCTTTTTTTCCTATTATTTATCTTTTTTTCCTCAAAAAGTGGAGGGTAGCCAAAAGAAAGCAAATAGGTTATTTGTTCAGGTAGTAAGAAATCATGATGGCAGTTCAAAGATCTGAACATTATGTAATTCTATGAAGTTCCTGATAGGGAACCAGATAGGGGACTGACATTTATGAGGTCTCAGGAGAGAAATCAATTGATTAGAAGCAGATGCCCATTTTCAGGAAGCTCTGTTAGTTTCTTTCTTTATTTCCATCCCTCAGCTTTGTCTCAAATAGTATGCCTCCATCCTTGCAGAGAACTTCTTCCCTAGGGGGCAATAATGAGGCCCTTATTACTTGAAGGTCGCTTAATACTGGCTGCGAGGCCGAGGCCGCAGGGTGTGGCTGAAAGAACACCAGCTGTTAGGGGACTACAGGGTTAGTTCTGGCCCTGCTAGTAACTTGATCTGAGAAGAGGTGAGTCCTTACATTTCTCTACCCCATCATTTTCCTGTTTAATACATTGGAATGATATCAACTCTACCAAACTCCAGAATATTCCTTTGACCAAAATGAGGAGCAAATGCTACTTTAACATAAAATGCTTCAAATGTAGCATTTTTTTAGTGAGTTCATCAACTTGTCTCTTTTGTTGTTTTCCTCCTCCTCCTTCTCTTCTCTCTCTCTTTTTTTTTTGGTGTGCATTTGTGTGTGTGATACTGGAGATTGAATTCAGGGTCTCACACATGCTAGGCAAGTGCTCTACCACTCAGCTACATTTCCACCCTTTAACTTAATTTTGTTTTAGTTGAGAGAGGGTTTCGCTAAGTTGCCCAGGTTGACCTTAAACTTGCCATCTTCCTTCAGCCTCCCAAATAGCTAGCATCACAGGTAAGCCTCACCTTGCCCAGCTATTCTCTCTCATTCTTAGGGTCCTGCACTGCTCCACCAAACCCAACCCTTGGGTTCATTAGATTTCCAAGCTGTACTGAAATAGATGCCCCTGTGAGTCAAGGAAGGCTTCTAAGAAACCCAGGCTATTTGAGGCTAAAGGGAAATGTAACTACATCACTGAAGTTACGTTAAGATTTATTGGTCTATTTTCACCATTTTTTACTCTTCCGTTTTCATCTCCATCAATAGCTATTGGTTAGTAATGATTTTTAGCTGAGACTGGCAGATTCAATCCACTAATGTTGAAACTGTGAAGACCATGGAATCTGCTATACTGAGCCATAATCCTAGCCACTTAGACAGGAAAATTGTTTTTTCAGGGTTTTACACTGCCATTTCTGTTCACCCTGTAATGAATGTTTTCTGTCCATAAATGAAGCAGAGATGGAAGAACAGGGGAATAAATGCTAACATAAATTGCAGTGGGTCAACCACAAATACAGGCCTTTCTTTTTATTTTTTTAGTGTGGGTTAAGGTGCTTGCTGATTTCTAAAGTATTTCTTGAGTTTGATTAGTATGCTAGATGCATCAAAAATTGCTATTGCAAACCTGTATTCTGTAACCCATGCACCAGAGTGGAAGGTCCTTTTCAAAAACAGATAAAGATCAGAATATAATGTGTGCTTTTCACCATTATAGACCTCTTACTGACTCACTAGTCACGTGCTAGGTAATGGATATTAAAATTGAAATAAGGGAGCTCCAGAAACAATAGTTGACCTTTACTTTTGGTTTTTGAGCATATGAGGGTTTTTTTCATTTTGATGCTGGTGTGATTCATTGCTACAAAGGAAAATTGCCAACAGATGGGAGAAAATACTTTTACTGCATATTCTGTATTTGTGTAAGTAACTGCTTGTGGTATAGCATTCCTACTCTAGTTCTTTTCATCATTTAGTCATGTCCAGGAGCCAGAATGATTGCGTTGTCAGGTTATCTTTCCACATGCCGTGTATGCCATATTGTCTTGCAGCTCGGCTTCGGATCATTCCTTGGAATCATTGGATCAAACCTTGTTGAGAACAAGCGGCAGATGGTAAGTTTTTATCTCCACAGAGTTAAGCTCTTCATCTGAACAAAAGCTCAACATTTATATGGCTCAGTAGCACATCTCTTAAGTTTGTGAGAATTTGGCCATAAAAGAAACTGCTACCTGGCCCTTTCTCCTAAGCCTCCAAGGAACTTGCTGTGGTGTGGGACTTGGTATCACCTTGCCTGATGCTCCCTCACTGGCCTCACTAGTCTCCAAAAGCCATGGGATAGAATATTCTGAATCGTGCCCTTTTCTTTGCTTCTCACTCCAAAAGAGTGTTCCAGCCTATTTATTCAGTTGTTGTCCTTGCCTGGAATGTCCATGCTTCTGTGTTTCCATTACTGCAGCCCTGCATAATTGGTGACCCTCATATTGTCCTTTCTGAGACATTATCTTGTGGGAAAGTATTGGCAGAAGATTCTTGCTTTTTAGGAGATTACAACCTAGGGGACTTTGATTAAGATAACAAATGTACTTGAGATTAAAATAAAGGAAAAATAAAGTTATGAAGCCAACCTAAAGCAGCTCCATTACCCATAGCTCAAAGCCAAGTTTATCCTAAGTTTGAAAGGAAAGAAGAATATGTAACAAAGATGAGACAGTGTCTCGCTATGTAGTTCAGGCTGGCTTTGAACTCACTATGTAGCCCAAGCTGGCCTCGAACTTGAGGGATCCTCGTGCCTCAGCCTCTCAAGTGCTGGGATTACATTTATGCACCACCATGCCTGGATGAAGATTTTAAAGTTTAAATGTCCTAATGGGGTCCCCCAAGGGCATGCTGTTGTATTTTCCTTGTTCAATATGAGCTTTCCTGGAGGGGAAGAGTAGAAGGTACAGACTAAATTGCAAGCGTACTGCAATTTTATAGACTTGTAAATCAAGAGCCTTGGTGAGTGGTCAGATGGTGGACTGATTAGGCTTCCCAAGTGCAAGTCTCTGTGGCATTCAGACTCTGATAATGGGGTCTATTTAACAGCAAGTTTAATCAGGTAATGTAATAGCTTCAGGGATACAGAACTCTAACCATATGTTTTCTCCCAGCAATATGGGAAATCATTCTCAGGGGACTTCTAATAGTTTCCTTCTTCCATTTCACCTGGATGTTCCCTAACCCCTTACCCCTGCCAGTTGTGTTTGCACTTTAGTCTTAAATTATTCAAAATAACAGGGGAGTTTTAATTGTAAGACTGATCATAGCATAGCTAATAATGCCAATTTCATGACATAGTTCATCCATTATTTAGCACTTCTCTGTAGCGCTGTTAAGTAAGATTTATGGTAAGAGGTTTCTGAACAACTCCCAAAGGAGATTAAATATTTCCTCCTAGCCTGTTGAAGTGGGTGAATGCTAAGGTGGCCTTGACTTTGATTTCTTCCTTCTCCCTGGAGAGTAGCTGGGTGTCATCTTGTTTCGTCCTCTTTCTCTCAAGCAACTTCAAGTAAGAAACACGCTGACAGTGGGTTCAGGTAACAGGTATCCATGCCTGCTCCTGCAAGCACCTTGAAACACTTGTGTCCCCACACATTGGGCTGTAGTATCATATTTGTAATAGAAGGCAAATTATTAGGAAACTTTCCTGTTATCTAACATGGTTAGAGAATAGAGAAGTCTTGTTCAAGCAAACATTTTTTTTTTACTTTGTAGTTTCCACATATACTACACAGAATTCATCTGTTTCAGAGACTTCAATCCCTGTAAACTATCCCTGAACTTAAGTCTTCATAAGCTACATGTCACCTTTTTTTCATTGATGAAGAAAGCCATATAGAGTTACCCTTATCTTTGTCACTGTCCACTGTGCTACTAACGGTGGGAGGTAGTGCAGAGGACACAGGAATGAAGCTGTTGGGCTCTTCTGTAGACTGGATGGACACCCTAGGCATACCATTTATCCTCACTGTGCCTTCATTTACACATCAGTAACATACAGGGTTAGACTACATGATAGCAAAGGGACATTTTTTTTAGTCTGAGTGTGGAAGGACCACCCAAATTCCTCTGTGCACAGCACGTTGGCTCCCAGCATACCTCTCCTCACTTGGTGTTCAGAGAATGAATTTCTTAGCTTTCCTTGAAAATGTAAAAAAAAACCCTGCTTCATTGTTTTCTCTCCCTCCTCACCTACTGCCACTCCCATTTATTCTGCATGACTGAAAAGAGTATTCCCATGGGGTGGCAGCTAGCGGTCTGCTTTGGCTGGCGGTCTCTTGGGATCGCCTAGTCTCCAGAAGTAGCAAGGGTAGAAGACTAACAGACACTCTTTCTTGTGTTCTCCCTTGCAGCTGGTGGCTTCTATTGTATTTATCAGCTTTGGTGTGATTGCTGCTTTCTGTTGTGCCATAGTTGATGGGGTCTTTGCTGCCAGACACATTGTAAGTACTATTAGCCCTGGATTTAAGTAAATAGGCAATACAGCAAGGCTCTGTTGAATGTGTGCTGGATATTTCGTGCTGTGCTGAGTGCTTTGAGTGGTACACATGGGAGAAAATGCAGAGCCCCTTTCTCAAGAGCTGGCCGTCAGGATGAGAACACGGATGGAGTGCAGGCATGTAGAATGTACCTTTGACATAGAAGATTTGGAGAGGGAAAATCATGGGCACAGGAATCAGGGGAATAGCTTGTTCCTAGGGTTGCAGACAGAGAGAGAGCAATAGGAAGCCATATGACTTCCTGAAAGCACTGAAGGTTTTTATGGCTGACCTTCAGCAACAGGAGCACATCATGGGGACATAGTCATCTTTCCTCACATACCCAAGCTTTTCTGTTCCTCCAATAATGATTAGAGTAGTAATGCGGTTGGGGATATTGAGAAAGCTCAGAAC
>PVJX010008391.1:13553-24569 GCA_004027295.1 Dolichotis patagonum
GAGGACCCAGGGTCCCACAAAAATATTAGGATTTCTTTTCAAATAGGAAGAGAAATGATGCCAGGCATGGTGGCACACACTTGTGATCCCAGCACTCAGGAGGCTGACACAGGTGGATCACCATGAGTTTGAGGCCAGCCTGGGCTACATAGAGAGACCCTGCCTCAAAAAAAAAAAAGAAAAAAGAAAAGAAAACAAAAGGAAAGATGAATTTCTGGATTGAAAAAAACTTTGCCTATAGTATAAATATATTTGTCTTTATATCAATGAAGTCATACAATGTAATTAAAACAAAGAGAATTTTTAGTATTTTTAAAGGAGCCTAGGTCAAGAGCCTGGGGCTTAGGCAATCATAAAGTAACCTTGATCTATCCCATAGACCAAGATCGAGAGTAAGCCACAATAATATACTGAGTCCCCACAACAAATTCAAAGAGTCATTGTTTTCATTGGAACCTATCTTGAAAATGAAAATATTGTGTGAACTTTTGGAAGTTATGTTTCCTAAAATAATTGAATTAGAGCAAAATTGTGTCATTAGAATTTCTGTGGGTTGAATCATGTTTTTTCCCATTTTAATCACTGGCTGATTGTTAAGGTCCTGAGGGAGTATCACGGGTATGGTTGAATCTGGGTTAGGATGATCTGAGACATCATTATTTGAATTCCAACTCCGGCTTAGACCTTTCTCCCAGACTGAAGAATCAGTCCCTCATGAGCCAAAGTTAAAGAAACCCATATGATCAACTAATTTATGGGCAAAGGGGTGAGAAAGAGAGACTTCTTACCTGGTTTTCTTTCAGGACCAGAAATATAAATATAAGCCCTTCTATGAGACCCATCCCTTTTAATTTTACTGAGAGCAGTCATCTTTTTCTTCATGTTTTCTTCTTAAAAGGGCAAATGACACCAGTAACTCTTTTGTTTGTGTTCTTTGTTTTTGGTACCGGGGATCGAACTCACAACTGTACGCTTGCAAGGCAGGCGCTGATGCTGCTGAGCTAAACCCCCGGCGACACCAGTAACTCTTAACATCCACAATTCTACTGCCCTAACATAGCAGTTCTTATTGTTTATGGACATTACTCTATGATTATATGCCTATTTTATACTATGGTTGCAGTCAATCATGGTATGCATGGTATTTTGTATTCAGGAGGAACCATCCTTTTTTGTCAGTATTGGGAATCAAAACCAGAGCCTTATGCGTGAGCCTTATGCAGAGCCTTAGACAAGTGCTCTATCACTGAGCCATATCCCCAACCCTTTCGTATTTTGAGACAGGGTCTTGCAGAGTTGCCTAGCTGGCTAGTATAATGTAAGCAGAAACATTTTCTTAGAGATTTATCCAGCCTCACCCCAAATCCCTGAATCAAATACTATAGTGCAAATCACCAGTGCAGGATATACAGAGGGCCTAGATTTAAGCGAGTGGCTGGTCATTACAGGAAACTTCCCATAAGCAGAATTTGGATTTTTGAATTGCTTTTCACTGCAGTTAATTGTTCTTGAATTTGTGATCCTCCTGCCTCAGCTTCCAAGTGGCTATGATCACAGGCATGTACTACCATGCTAGGCCACAAAAGCCATCTTAGTAACACTAATTCCTTGTTTTGCATAGTACATTGAGCTTTTTAGTGTGCCTTGACGTCTATTATCTCATTTGAGACCCACAGCAATCCTGTGAGATACATATGTAGGGCAGGCATTGTTATCCTCATTTGACAAGCAGTATTCACTCTGAGGCAGTCTCCATAGCAACATAGGCCCAGTGGCTAAGGAGCTTGCAGTAGATTTTAATGGCATCATGAACTAAAATGGCTTCCTTCTTTTCCCTCTTTCTTTCACTCTTGCTTTTTAAAAAAAACTTTATTGAGATATGGTTCATACCACATATAACTTACCCATTTAGAGGTTTTCAGTGGTTTTTAATACATTCACAATTATGTGCAACCATCACTGTAGTCAATTTTAGATTTTCAACACCACAGAAAGAAAACCCACACCCTTTTCCTATTATCTCCCTGTTCACCCACCCTCCCCAGCTCTAAGCAATCACTAACCAATATTATTTTGCTATAAGTAGCCATATTTTAGACATTTCACTTAATGCTATAATATGTGTTATTGATTGCATGATTGGTTTCTTTCACTTAGCACAATGTTTTTGAGGTTCATTCATGTTGTAGCAAGTATCAGTGCTTCATTCCTTTTTATGGCCTAATAATGCTCCTTTGTGTGACTATATCACATGTTGTTTGTTTTCTCATCAGTTTGATGGATATTTATATTATTTCAGTCTTTTTGCTATTATTGACAATGCCTCTATAAATTTTTATGTACAGGTTTCTGTGTGGACATATAGTTTCATTTCCATTTCCATTTCCTCTTTGACCAGGAGTAGAATTACTAAAATATGATAACTACATTTAATTGTTTGAGGAAATGCCAGGCCGTTTTCCAGAGACTGCACTATTTTACATTTTCTCCAGCAGTGTATGAAGATTCCAATACAATCTCACATTATTCTCGTTATTATCTGACTTTTTGAGTCTAGCAGGCCTAGTTGGGTCTAGCCATGCTAGGGGCTGTGAATCAGTATCTCATTATGGTTTCAGTTTGCATCTCCATGACACTCCTAACATTTATGACCATTAACTTCAGTGAAAAGCAATTCAAAAATCCAAATTCTGCTTATGGGAAGTTTCCTATAATGACCAGCCACTTGCCTGAATCTAGGCCCTCTGTATATCTTGCACTGGTGACTTGCACTGTAGTATTTGATTCAGGGATTTGGGGTGAGGCTGGATAAATCTTTAAGAAAATGTTTCTGCTTACATTATACCAGCCCTAAGATACCTGGTAGCCCTCACTGACACCCAGATATTTGAGGAAGGAGACTTTATTAGTCTATGGTGACATTTGCTGACCAACTTAAATGAAAGCCATAGTTGGACCCTAGCATAGATTGGGTGGGTTAGAGCCAGCCTGTCCTGTTATTGAGGTCCTGTACAATCATTTTGCCCTGTTCCTTTGGCATGAGTGAACCTGAACTTCCTCTCAAGACCTCACCTCTCACATATTCCCCCATATGTGTCTCATTCCTTCTTACTCTGGTCTTGTATTTTTTTCCTTTCCTCACTCCTTACTATGACCATTAACTGGGAAAGTCATTTTACTTTCCCATGCCATTCATTTCATTTCTTTCAAATGTTTAGAACAATGACTTACTTTTCAGGATTCGCATGTGAATGTAGTCCAGTAATGGGTATAAACATGCTCTAACATGTCCTGGCACATTCAATATGAAGCAGTTTCCCTTTCCATCCCTTCCTACCAAAGTTGGTGACTCTAACAGATACAAACGGTCAAAAGCCTTGGCTGAATGACCTTTTCTCATCTTCCAGTTGTCTGTTCTTGCTCCTCTTCTGGGACATAATAAAGAATAGCAGCCAGAAGCAGTGAATGGGCTACCATCACACATGTCTGTCTTCATTTAAGAAAGTTGGTGACTGAGCGCTTTTTCTAAAACCAGGAAGGTGAAGCCCAGTACGGTAGAGCAAGCATGTAATCTCAGTACTCTGGACGTGGAGGCAGGAGGAACCTCTTGAGTTTGAGGCCAGCCTTGGCTACATACTAAGCTCAAGTCTAGCCTGAACTACATAGTGAGATCCTGTCTCAAAACAAAAACAAATCAAAAAACAAACTACCCCCCCAAAACAAAACACAGAACAACAAGCAAAAACAAAACCAAAAAAATCTCAGGAAGGTCAAGAGAACTATGACCAGCATATCAAATGTCTTCTTCAGCAAGATGGTAATGACTCTGTTTTCCCCAAACATTGGAAACTAAACCCCACCACCTGTGAGCATGAGAACACTTATTGCTTTCCAGTGTGATTCCAGGCTGAAATAATAGGGCAATGTACTTTTAGAACATCGAGCAGCCAGGAGACTCATGTGGAAAGAAGTAGCTGATAGAAAGTCCTAGGTCCTTGATGGAGGTACTGGCTCAGAAGCAAAAGGCCATTGCGTGCTTAGTACAAGAAATTCTGAATCATGTGTGGGAAAAAGCACCCAAAAGGACTGGAAATGGCAAGTGAAGACAGAAGGAAGAGGCTGAAATATCAATTCCTTCTGCTTGGATGCGTACACCAAACCCCTAAGATGAGTTTGTATAAACTGTCATCCTGCCCTAAGATAACTTTGGCAGGAGCCCCCACCTAAAGTTGATCTGTATCCCCTAGTTAAGGTTTCCTGGCAGCACTGGCTCCTGTCTCAGTTCTTCCCAACACCCATGCTGAGGGTTCCCTCACCAGGAAGCTGGCTAAGCCAATGGGGTAAATCAGCGGTCCTTGGGCTGCATGTTAGGTTCCTGGGCTTTAGTAGTTTTTTGGAGCTAAGTGGCTATATCTATTCTGTGTAGGCGAGTGAAAATGGCTTATAGCTCAGTTGAGTTAAAATCCACAGCATGCTCAGTGGTGTCCTTGCTGTAGGGGCTTGTTTCCTGAGGTCTCCCCCCAGAAAAAGCTTTGGAAATGACAGCAGGGAGTACAAGTCAGCCAGCTCTAGTCCCATCCCCAGGTGATAATGAGACCTCACTGTTGGAGCTGTACTCCCTCCCTCCGTTTGGAAGTATAAAGTCACAGCACCTGAAGTTTAGTCTATAAGTAAAAGAAAACCAGAAAGGAAATTTCAAGAAACCCATTTCTCAAATCAATTTCCTAATTTCTCATTAACCAAGTAGCACAGTGGAAAGCAGCTATCAAACATTTATGTCTGATTCTTACACTGTAAGACTCTTTAAATGGGCAACTTTTAGAAATTAATCCAACTCACTGCCTGCTCTGGTGTGTGTATGTGTGTGTGTATGTGTATGTGTGTTGTGTATGTGTGTTCAAATATTTTAAAGCTTGCTGTTTTATTTTTCAAAGGTGAAATCCCATTAGTTTGGTCTCTCCCTTTCCAGGATCTGAAACCACTCTATGCTAACCGGTGCCACTATGTCCCAAAAACATCCCAGAAGGAAGCTGAGGAGGTGAGCCTGAGTGAGCAGAATGTCTTGTCTCCTCAGAAAGTTCCTGTTTTACCTGAAACCTCATTTCTTTTACTCCTTTTCATGAGTCTAAGGTTTACTGTGAGGTACTTTAGCATATTTGTCCAGCGGGTCAGGCCATAGTATTATGTAATAAAGCCACAGTCATAGGTTGGATCTTTATGACACCTGATCAGGTTTATCTTGTTCTGTGGCCACAACCTGCCCCTAGGACTCCAGCCAGAAGCCTTTCAGTATGTGGCAGTGATTCCAAGAGGGACAAACGAGACTACAGAAGTCACAGGGCAAACTCAGTCCCCATCTTTGCAATCCTTGTAGGTGATCATTTGGTTGCCTGGACTTGGAAGGAAAGTGGGAGCCTCACCATATGCTAGGTCTGGACAAGGCGAGAGAGCCTGACCTCCACACATGGGAAGGGGCTGAGGCCACATGAGAGTAACTGAGCAGTGTGGTCCACCTGAAGACTGAAGAGGCTGACTGGCTCTTCTCCTGATGCCCCCAGAGGCCAGTCTATGTGTGCTTGAGTGGGCACATGAGGGTATCTGTTTCCTGCCTGTGCATCTCTCCTTCTGCTTCACGTTGCCTCTGACAGAATGAGAGGCAATGGGCAGTGGCATCAGGTCAGTTTTGGAGAGCTTTCATTTCAGTGCACCGTGATTCCTCTCCAATCCAGGGAGTCCTTCCTATGAAGCTCTCCCTGTGTTTCCCAGAACCTTGACAGCTGGTCTATTAACCTCGCATTGAAAGTCAGCTCCTCTCAGAATAGACAAATGATAAAGTTGTGATTTGGAAGAGAAAAGGAAGGCACGTGTAGGCAAAATGGCCACGATATTGTGCAACTTCAGGGGAAGGCATTTTATATAAAACACAATGTGAATGGTGCCCTTGGAGTTGGGCAGGGTGACAGTCCTATTCTTGAGACATCAGGGCAGATACTTTTATTATGGTTCTGCTATCCACTTGCTTCCTTTTTGCTTTACCAACCACAAATATACTATTTTTCTAGTTATTCTTGGGTTAGAAAAGAGGGCTAGAAATGTGTATGTACTAATCAGGAAGGTAGCAAACATTTGGATGAAGGAGCTGATATACAGAAGAGTGCCTATTTACTGCAAATGTTCTTTATAACAAAACAAAACAAACATATAAACACTTCATCGCATTCATATGGCAGAGGGAACCTGGAAATTTTCTTTCCAATGAGAGATGGTAAATGGAATTTTTTTTTTCAGTTTTCAAAAATGTTTTGTCAACTCAAAATATGTTCAGTGTTACTGACATTCTCTTGATTTCATTATGATGGCTTTCTTGTGGTAATTTGGTGACTGTAAAAATGTTAATGTCTTCCGAGTTCACTTGTAACTTGCACTTGTAACCTTGGAGCCCCTAACCCTATTTTTCCTATGTAAGGTCATAAGTTCCTCAACCAAAAATTCTCCTTCCGCGAGGGTTATGAGGAACCTTACCCAGACAGCTAGAGAGGTACTACCGTACTTCAGAGTGCATGTGATAGCCCCTGTCGCCCTTCTCACCTGTTCTTTCCTGCTGTCCCCTGATTTCTCCTCCCCGTCACATACTCACTTCCTGCTGCTCATTTGTGCTTCCATCTGTCCTCCTACGCATCCTTTTTTCCTCTTCATCTCCACCCTTCAGGGATGGAGCGCTGAGGGCTATGGCTGAGGCTGAACACAACCACAGTTACACAGTGACTTGCCTCATATACTACTTCGGCCACCTCTCTGCCAGTCTCCATCCCTCTTGTGTGTGTGTGTGTGTGTGTGTTCATTTCACAGCCATCGTTACCATCTCCATCAGTGGCTAACTTGCATTTCCGATCTCGGGGATCCTTACTCCCATCCAACACTAGCTGTTCTGAACCCTCAACTGTTCTGTACCCTAGGTGAACTGCCCTCACCTCAGCCGTGGGTTCTGTACCCCTCGCATCCGGGGTAACACCTGCTTCTGCTGTGACCTCTACAACTGTGGCAAGTAAGTGTGGAGTTGCAGGTATAGGAAGATGGTTTGACCACAGTGGAGACCAGAAGAGCCAAGGGTGGGGAAGGGTCTGTGGTAGGGGTCAGAGAAGTAGAAGACATTTTTCTTTAAATGGATTTCAATCAATAGGTGTCACCTGCATTCTCTGTGCCAGGCATCATGCTATGTAATTTCCCATATAGTAAGTACCCAACTTAGGAACATTCAAGTAGTGACCTTTCACAGGTGTATTGTATTAAGACTTACTTTATAGGATACAACCAAATCTGACTTACAGATGTTCTTCCAGAATGGAACTTGTTCACAAATCGGGGACTGACTGTACTTGATCTCATTTAATTCTTAAGTATGATATATGCAGTTGTCCCCATTTTACAGATGAGAAGACTGAAGTTCAGAGGAAAGACACAACTACCCAAGGTCACACATAATTTGAAAATGGTAAATGTAGGAGTGAAACCCAGTTCTGTGTCCAAATTCAGCACCATTCAACAAATAGATACTTCTTTGTGTTGGATCCCATTCTAGACACTGCAAATTCCACAACAACAAAAGTGCTTGCCACATAGAGCTTATATTCTAACAGGGGAGACAGTCACTCTCTATCTATCTATCTATCTGTCTATCTATCATTTATTATCTATCTGTCTAGCTATCTATCTCCAGGTAATGATTAGAGCTCTGAAGCAACGTGAAGCTAGAGAGCTAAGTAGGTATTGATGAAGTGTGTGTGTGTGTGTGTGTGTGCACATGTATGTTGGAACAGCTAACCAGGGAAGGCCTTTTTGAGAAAACATTTATACAGAGACCCGAATGAAGTGGGGGGACAACCCAAGTACTAGATATGTGGGGAAAGAGTGGTTCAAGTAGAGATAACATCAAGTGCAAAGGCCCTGAGGCAGAACAGGGTTTGTGTTAATTCTGTTATAACCACTCTGGCTGTCTACCCTGTAATTGCTAAAATATTATTTATTCTTTCTTTCAAAACATATTTAGGTACTGGGAATATAGAGATTGCCACTGGGGAGCTCACAAACTAGCAGAGAAGACAGACATGAATAATTGATTGCAATGTAATGTGATGAGTGCATTGGGGATCAGCAGCCTCAATGAATGAAAGTCAGAGTTTGCAGGGTGATATGAGTGTCAAGGAGGAGCTCATGTGGTAACTGAGGCACAAAAGATAGATAGGAAATTAGACAAACCAAATAGACATAGAAGTAGGGAGGACATGCTTGAGAGTTGTCAGGGAACGAGGAGTAGAGGAACTTTCAGAAGGTATGATAGGAGGTCAAGTGGTGGGCAGTCCCTTGACCTTAAGAATGTCTTTGGACTTAACAACATAGGTGACTAGGCACTGTTGAAGGGTATGGCCTGGAGGATAGACTTGAATAGTTCAACTTGAATTACCTAGGAGGCCACTTCAATAATTGGGACCATACAGAGTGGAAGCTAGATTAAGTTGGTTTTGGGGCCATAGAAAACAGAAAATCTTTTGAGAGCTATGTAGAAGGTAGAATTGACAGATGTGCATGAGAAAGTGATGCAGAGTATAAGAGGACCTGAGACACACACACATGCACACGTGGGCAATTGCCAGCCAGTGCCTGCCCATGCACACGTCTTATTATCAGACTCAATGCAGGAGAGCCAGAGCCAAGGGAGGGAGGGAGTAGAGGAGGACATGGTCAGTGGCGCTGGACACAGCTAGAGCCGGATTCCTACTCAACAGGAATTCCTTACTCTTGATATGTGGGGGCCAGTTTCTCTGAGGATTAAGGCACATAATCTTGAGGATTAAGACACAACAGGCTAGAAGTAAGGAAAACGGGCAGAAGTAAACCATAAGGCATTTTACTTTCTCTTTGTTAATGCCAGTCTCATTTCCTTTCAAAGGTTTGGCAGTGGAGGAAGAGAAATTTAAATGAGCTTTAGGGATTATCAGGGGCTCAATGGTTTGTCTCATAATAATAACTAACACTCATAAGAGACTTCCCTTCTTAGCACTGATGATTGAGAGCTGGCTATAATTATATTCCCTGAGCCCCCCCTTCCAAAATGATCAAAGGAGTGTAAAATGGATCCTATGGGGGGTTGAGGTTGTTTTGTTATCTTTTCTCTTACCTCCCCTTATTCTTCCCTCCCATTTCACTTTTCCCTCTTTTAATCTCCTCCCTCGTCTACCCCTTCTTTGGCATCTTCTCTCTTTCCTTGCTGTACTCCTCTCACCTGCTTCTCTCTTCTTTCCTCTATTTCTTGACCTCCTGGAGATTGGGAGGAGAGACGAGGCCACAGAGAGAGCTGGAAGCGATGCCTTACAGACACACCTTTCTTCCCGCAGTGGGCCTGTTTCTGTAAAAAGATTGAATATATCAAATTCTACTCTAAATTCCATTTCACTGAGCCCTCAGGTGAATATTTTCTCTTTTTTTTTAAAGTAGAAGCTCAAACCCAGTTTATCTTCCTGTCAACCTGAGCTTCATAATAACTGCCTTCCTTTCTTAGAGCAAGTTACACCAGTGTTGTCATTAATAAAGGGATTCTAGGAGGAGCTGTATTAGACTATGGGCTCCCAAAGGACAGGGGACATGATTTAATCTTATCTGGATCCCCTGACTTCAGTGCAGGGTTGATGAAAAGGGAGTGACATTTGCTGAAGGGAACCAAAAGAATTTTCTTCTCACCAGAAAAGTAAAATATTGGACTAGGCAACTGGCAGGAGTGTTGGAAACACTGCTCCTTAAGACCTTTAACATAGAAATGGTTTTTGCCTACTAGAGGCCTGGAAAGCAGTTGCAGGCATCTCTCAATGCCCTTTCCCAAGCCTCCAGTGCCAAGACGCCAAAGGCAAAGCCAGTAGAAAAGGATTTGCTTAGCTTTTCATCAGGTTGTAAACCTAGGCCATGAGAATGAAGAGGAGCTCCTCCCACAATGGAGGGAAACATTTTTAACTTGACCCAAGGCCTTTTCCAGTCAGAGCCAATGAGACCTAAACACAAGAAGTAAATATAGCTAGTAACAAGCATTCTGAGGCCTGGAGACTTTGATTTTGCTGAATGCATTTGTTTTCCTCACGTGAAGCCTATTTTTAATCAATTGCCAGCTCCTTCAGTCCAGTTCCTGGAAAGGAGGCCACGAAAAAAGTAGGAACAAAACATCAGGCATTCATTGGTACAGTGCTACAGAAACAGTTTCCATTACCCCCTGGAACCCACAGACCTTCTTTGACATCAGGGGCAGTGAGGTTTAGACATCAAACATACATTCTTCCATTTAGTTTTATGCAGAAAGGTGACTTTCTCTAAGACATAGCTCCTCCATACCTGCCTTTCAGAGTACCTCTGGCTTTCATCTACTCACTCATCTTTGGAGAGGTCAAGTCCATATCACTAGTTTTCAGTGTGTTGGCCTTAAGGAAATGAAAAGAAATGGAGTGGTTTGTGAATTGCTTCAGCTGGTAACAAAATTAGACAGCTTACTTCCATTCATTACTTCAATTGATAAACTTTTATGAAGCTCCCACTATGTGCCAGTGATATTCTAAAGGAACAGGTATCAACCAGATATAGTAGGGGGTTTTTTGTTCCTTAAGGAAGTGAATTTAGCAGGAACATTATAGAGAAGAGGTCTTAAAGAACATACAGAATAAATGCCATGAAAGAGAGCTGGCCGGCGGTGACATCTTACCACTGCCTGCTCACCAAGATGTGTTGAATGGTTCTAGGCCCCCATGGAAGAGCAGAATGCCCTCTTGCCTTCTCCAAGATCTGCTTCCTCCTCCTTTAAGTGGGGACTGAAATACGGAGAGGTTATGTTTCTCCAAACCTACCCAACAAGTTGAGAGCCAGGAAGTGCAAGTCCACATTAGGTAATCAATTATCAATGTAACAGTCAGCCTTTACACTCAGTTACTCATTCACTGAGTATTTACCCATGGTCTTTAACATTTCTACTACTCAGCTCAA
>PVJX010008391.1:24669-66054 GCA_004027295.1 Dolichotis patagonum
CTAAATATAATAAATAATAATTGTGAATATGTAACATGTCAAAGTAAAAGGAATAAATAGAGGCTGTGGAAGGCCAGGGGAAAAGTTAATGAATGGGCACTGGATTCAAATCCCTGAAGAAAGTGCTATTGAACTAATTTTCTTTCTTTCTTTCTTTCTTTCTTTCTTTCTTTCTTTCTTTCTTTCTTTCTTCTTTTTTTGAGACAGAGTCTTGCTATGTAGTTCAGGCTGGCCTTGAACTCACTGTGTAGTCCAGGCTGGTCTTAAATTCACAGGAATCCTCCTGGCTCAGCCTCTCAAGTGCTGGGATTACAGGCATGTGCCACCACACCCAGCACTATTGAAATTTTGGGCATTGGGAGAGATTGGAACAGGCAAAGGGCAGGAGGCAGTACTTTCCATGGCAGGGGAAAAATTTGAGCAAATGTTTGGAATAAATACCTAGAGTAGTCAGTTTTGAGCTTCTGAGGACTCTGACCTAGCTGAAGTTTTTAGGGCTAGATTACAGTAGACTGAAGAAGTCATACATTTTTTTCATGAAGCTAATGGGCAGCCATGGAAAGGTTTTGATTAAATGAATGGCATAGTTGAAGTATTTAGTAAAGAACAATCAGACAACAGTAGGATCTGGCAGGAGTGCCTGGCAGTCTTGGACACATGAAGGTGAGGGTATTGAAAAGGCAAAAGATACAGTTTTAGAGGAAACATACCCAGAGAGTGGACCAGACAGAACCATGAATCTCAAACAGAAACAAACCACATTAATTTGTGAAAACGTGAACCATATCTAAGTATTATTTTTCTTGCTTTACGGTTCAGTTTAAAATTTTAAATAGTCACTGAACCCAATCATATTGAAACCATACATATCTTGTCCAAAATTATTAAATATGTTTTTTTCTCTGCAGTGCTGGGAATTGAACCCAGAGCAGAATGCAGGCTACCCAAGTCCTTTACTATTGAGCCACAATCTGCAGCCCAATGTTATTGATTGCTTTTACATGAATAACTCACCTATTTCCATGTTGAGATCTATGCATTTAAAGCATTAGTGCCTTTATACACAGAATTCAATTTTGAACTGCGTTGCCAGGGGGTGGCTCTTAGAAGAGACAAAATGTAGGTATAACTTCGTGGGGGAGCTCTTATAATGGGTGGGGGTACTGCTTTCATTCATATTCTCATTAAATCCTCCAGACACAGAGAAGTTAAGAAAGTTTAGGGTCAGACAGCAAATAAGCATCAGAACCAGGATTTGAATGCAGTTTAATCCCAGAGTCTGCTATGGCATACCACCTGTCTGTGTATACCAGCAGTCCACCCTATTTGCTTCAGGAAGCAAGCAAAGATGATCTGAAGGACATCAGAAACAGACTTCCAAGCAACTACACTGCCCCTACTTCCTACACGCAACCTTCACACATAGGCCTGCACTGTTAAGAGGATAGTCCTTTTACAGCTATACCTTCAGGGAGTGATAAGTAAATCTATTTGTGCTTCCTGTTGCATTTCCAAGGCCTAGTAGAGTGCCAACTCACAGGAGACTTATGCTTATGAATATGCTCTTCATACATGTTCCTGAAAGTGTTGAGATCCAATTCAGATGGATTTCAACATCTTTAAAATTCCACTATGGAAGCGTGCCATTGAAAACAGTGGGTCTCTAACATGGGTGGGCTTGCTAACACAGGTTCTTGAGCTCCTCCCACAGATTCTCTACAGTTGATCTGGGGCCAGGATTCTGCATGCTTAATGATCTTTCTCCAAGACTCAGGCTCAGATCCACACACAGATACTCATACATATACACAGCACACTGACACAGGTAGGTATGCATAGAGAGAGATGCTGAACTTTCTGATAATCACTACTAATTTAATTCTATACTAATTTTAATTCCTCTAAGAAACTAACTTATACAGTTTAAAATTGCTTTCCTACATGAATAATTTCTCCTTCCTTTCTTTGAGAGATTATCCCTTCAGTTTTGGTGTTCTTATAACAGAGAAGAAATCTATAATAGCCATCTTGATATGGGGCATTTAACTGTGAGTTTAATTTCAAGAATCACAGTGTCTCAATTTCATGATTAATTCCAGTGGCCAAACTAAAAAACTACCTTGTATATATGATGATAGTAACTTTCATTTAATTAATCCAATAGGTATTAATGTAGCACCAAATATGTGTTGGGCATAGCAATGAACAAAATGACCTAAATCCCTTTCTTCACGGAGCTCAGGTTTAAGTTGGCTGGGCAGATAACAAAATAGGCATGTCAGGAAGCTAATTCCACATAGAGATGAACGACTACAGAGTAATTATAGAAAAGGAATGTATTAGTATGTGAATGCCGCCATAATGAAATACTGTAGACCAGGTGGATTGAACAACAAAAAATTTCTCACAATTTTAGAGTCTGGGAAGTTGGAGATCAGGGTGCCAGCAGGGTTGGGTTCCAGTGAGAGCTTTCTAGATCTTCCCTTTAAGATGAGGGCTCCACTCTGAAAACCACACAGAATGTTATTTATCTTCAAAAAGCCCTATCTATAAATACAGTCATTCCTTGGTATAGGTAGATGGTTGGTTCCATCTACTTCCTCCCTTGCTGATACCAAAATCAGTGAATATTCAAATCCCTTATGTAAAATGGCATAATATTTGCATATAACCTCCACACAGCCCCTTGTATACTTTAACTCATCTCTAGTTTACTTATAAGAATCTGAATAATCAATATTGATGGAAGAGATAGCTACATGTTCATTACAGCGCTCAACTTGTTTGAGAGTCCTGATGAGTAAGATCATATGGTACTTGTCTTTCTTGCTTTCATTTAGCACAACGATTTTCACAGTCTCATCCATCTATCAAGTAAAAGGAACTCATTCTTTTTATGGCTGAATAGTATTTTACTCTGTATGTGTACCACCTCTTTATCCATTCATCAGGTAATGTTCTATTTATTGGCTATTGTGAATAGTGTTGCAGTGAACAAGGGAGAGCAGATGTCTCTTTGACATAATGATTTAGTTTGTATTCATGGAATTGATGGATTGTATTGTAGTTCCAGTTTTATTTTTGAAGAACCTCCATACTGTTTTCCAAAATGACTGTATTAATTTAAATTCCTACCAATAGTGTACATCCTCAACAACCCTTGTTATCTTTCATCTTTTTTATAGTAGCCATTCTAAATGAGGTGCTGGCTCATTGATATTTTGAATTGGAGTTCCATAATGATTATTAATGTCAAGCATTTTTTCATGGATCTGTTGGTTATTTGTATGTCTTATTTTGAGAAATTTCTATTTGGATCTATTGCCTGTTATGGGGGTCATTTTGTTTTTGAGACTGATTCTTGCTTTGTAGTTAGGCTGGTTTTGAAGTCACTGTGCAGCGCACACTGGCCTTGAACTCACAGCAACCCTCCAAGTTCTGGGATCATAGATGTGTACCATCATCTCCAATTCTATTGCCCATTTCTAAACTGAGTTATTTGAGTTTTTGCTGTTGAGATTTTGGAGTTGTCAGATATATACATTGCAAATGTTCTCTCCCATTTTGTATGTTGTCTTTTCACTCTGTTGTTCCCTCAGCTATGCAGAAGCTTTTTTTTTGTTTGACGTTAAGACATTCATTTATTTTTGCATTCATTTCCTGTGCTTTTAAGGTATTGTCCAAAAAATCCTTGCCCATTCTAATAGTCTGAGGCATTTCCTCTGTTTACAGTTAATTCTTTAAGTCATTTACATTAATCTTTATAACTGGCGAGATGTAACGATCTAACTTCATTCTTCTGAATGTGGATGTCAATTTTTCCAATACCATTTAATGAAAAGACCTTCCTTCCTCCAGTGCAATGAACTTAGCACCTCTGTTGGAGATGGTTGGTTGTACATTTGGGGTTTTCTTCTAGGCTTGCCGTTTTGATTCGCTGCTTGTCATGTGTCTGTTTTATGCCAATACCATGTTGGATTTTACTTGTTTGTTTGGATTTTTTTCGTTGTGTGTGTGTGTGTGTGTGTTTAGTTTTGTTTGATTTGATACCTGGGATTGAGCCCAGGTTCTTTGTATTGAGTTACATCCTGGCGCTATTTATTTATTTATAGACAAGGTCCTGCTAAATTGCCCAGGCTTGACTCAAATTTGAGAGCCTCCGGCTTCAGCCTCCCAAAGTACTGGGATTACAGATGTATGTCACCATCCCTTACTTCACATTTCTTTGATTACTACAGCTTTGTTATATGTCTTGAAATCAGGTAATATAATGGTTCTTATTTTGATATTTTTGCTTAAAATGGTTTTAGCTATTTGGGGCTTTTGTGGATTCATATAAATTTTAACATCTTCTAGATCTGAAAACAATGACATTATTATTTTGATAGGGACTGCATTGAATCTGTAAATTGTTTTGGGTAGTATGGACATTTTACAATGTTGATTCTTTCAATTGACAGATATGTCTTTACATTTCTGGTGTTCTATAATTGTTACTGTAATATAGATCTTTCACTTCTTTGGTTAAATTTACTCCTGGGTATTTTATTTTTTGTAGCTATTTTAAGTGGGATTGGTTTCTTGATTTCTATTTTAAATATGTTATTGTTTATAGCAACACTACAGACTTTTGTATGTTGATTTGTACCCTGAAACTTGACTAAATTTATGTATTAATTCTGATAGTTTTTTTGTGACATTTTTGATGTTGGCTCTATGTAAGATCTTGCCTTCTATGAACAGTGACAATTTGACCTCTTTTCCAATTTGGATGCCCTTTGTTTATTTCTCTTGCCTAATGGTATGACAAAGACTCTAGCACTATGTGGAATAAAAGTGAAAGTGGGCATCCTTGTTTTATTCTATATCATAAAGACAAAGCTTTTAGCTTTTCCCCATTCAACATAATCTTAGCTGTTGTCTTATTATAAATGGCTTTTATTATATTGAGATATGTTCCTTGTATGCCTTATTTGTTTCGTTTTTTTTAATCATGAAGCAATGTTGAATTTTATTGAATGCTTTCTACACAGCAGTTGAAATGACCATGTGGTTTTTATCCTTTATTCTATTGATATGATATGTCATGTTTATGGATTTGCACACATTGAACCATTCTTATATTCCTGGAATGAATCCAACTTGATTATAGTGAAAAATCCTTTCAAATGTGCTGTTGGATTCAGTTTACCATTATTTTGTTGAGGATCTCTACATCTATGTTCATGAAAGATGTTGGCTTACACTTTTGTCTTTTTGTCATGTCCTCGTCTGGTTAGTATCAACAGTTATGCTGGCCTCGGAGAATATATATTGAAGTACTTTCTCCTCTTCCACTTTTTGGTATAAGTTAAGGAGAATTGGTATTGTTCTTTAAACGCTTGGTGGAATTCAAAAGTGAAGCCATCTTGTCCTGGGCTTTTCTTTAAGAGGAGTTTTTTTTAATTACTAATTCAATCTTGCTATTTTCATTGGTCTATTCAGATTTTCTATTTCTTCATGACTCACATTTGGTTAGGTGCATGTGCCAAGGAATTTGTTTATGTATTCTACATTATCAAGTTTGTTGGCATATAGTTATTTATAATATAAACCCTAAGAATCTTCTGTATTTCTGTGGTGTCAGTTGTAATATTTCCCTTTTCATCTTTGATTTGGAGTTGTTTCTCTCCTTTTTTTTACTCTTGTTAAGAGTTCATCTATTTTTGCTTCTCTTTTCAAAAATAGCTTTGTTTCATTGATCTCTTGTCTTTTTAAAGCCTCTGCTTCATTTATTTCTGTTCTGACCATTGTTTCTTTATTTCTACTAATTTTGGGTTTAGTTCTTGTCTTTCAAGTTTCTTGAGATGTGCTGATAGATTATTTATCAGATCCTTCTTTTTTGATATTGCCATAGATGGTTATAAATTTCCATCTTAGTACTATATCTTATAGTACTAAGTACTATAGTTTGCTATATCTGTAAATTTTGGTAATGTGTCAGTTTTCATTTGTTTCAATAATTTTTAAAATTTCCTTTTTGATTTTTTTCCTTGAGCCATTAGTTGTTCAAAAGTAAATTAATTTCCACATATTTATATAGTTTCCAAGGCCCTTCTTGTTATTGATTTCTAGATTTATTGCATTGTGGTGAGAAAAGATACATGATAAGATTTCTATCTTTTAAATTCGTTGAGACTTATTTTGTGGCCTATCATATAATCTATCCTAAAGAATGTTCCATGTGATAATTTACACATACCATACTTACAATATTACAGCATTCCGAATTTGTCTGTTTAGTTACTGTTACTAGTAAGTTTTTTACCTGCTCATATTTTCTTCTAAATTATTAATGTCTCTTACTGCTTGATCAACCCCCTTATAGGAGGTCTGTGATATGTTCTCCAGGTTTTTACTATATCTTTCCTTGATTTCTAAAGCATATCTTGGCTAGGTACAGTATTCTTGGTTTGCAGTATTTTTTCATCAATACTATGAGAAATCTCATGTCACTCTCTCCTGGCCTGTAACATTTTTGCTGAAAAGTCAGCTATTAGGTGAACTGGAACACTCTATGTGTTGATTTTTTTTCCTCTTGCAACCTTGAGAATCTTCTCTTTATCTTTGACCTATGAGAGTTTGATTATAAGATACCTTGGTATGTTATGTTTTTTGGTACTGGGAATAGAACTCAAGATCTTGCATTTGGCAGGAAGGCACTTACGCCACTTAGCTATATCCCCAGTCCCTATAAGATACCTTGGGGTAGACTTAGTTGAGTTAAATATGACTGGTGACCTTTGACCTTCCTATATGTGGATAGTTGTATCCTCTAGGCTTGGGAAATTTTTTGTTGCTATTTCATTGACTAAAACCTTTCAACTGTGACATTCTCAAGTCCTTCTTAGAACCCCAATAATCTGAATATTTGCTTTTTAAATACTGCCCCAGAATTCCCATAAGCTTCACTCATTCCTCTTTATTTATTTTCTCTTTCAACTGTGTATTTTCAAATAGCCTTTGTTCAAGCTCACTAAGTTTTTTTGTTTGATCTATTTTGCTATTGATGTCTTCCATTGCATTTTTAATTTCACTGAGTATATTCGTGTTTGATTTTTAAAACTTGCTTCCATCTCTTTAAGTTTCTCAGAGTACTGAAACATTTGTGTTCTTCCAGGTTCATTGAGTTTCCTTAAAATAGCTGTTTTAAATTCTCTGAGATTTCTCTCATACTGATTACTACCTGGTCAGTTTCTAGCATGTTATTTTGAATACTAGATGAGTCCATGGTTTTTTGAAAGCTCTTTGATGCTTCTTATTGTGCAACATCATCTGGGCTTTGAAGGATCAAGAATTCATTCTAGTCTTCCTAATCTGTAATTTTTTTATGTGTCTGTCTTTCCAGAAATTCTAGGCAAGCTGCTTATTTTCTCTGAACCTGTGGTTACTTTCATTATTTTAGCACTAGACTGTGCCCAGGTTCAGACTGCTAGGAGTCTGCTGTTATTGTGTTGTCATTATTTCAGTACTAGAGGGCAATTTAAGCCTTGGTTTGTCCCAAATACTCTGATGTTGTATTATTCCAAAAGAAAGGACTGCACATATGGCTCGGTGGCACAGCACCTGCCTGGCAAGTGCAAGGTTATGAGTTCAATTCCTGGTACAAAAAAAGAAACAGAAAAAGGAAGGAAGGAAGGAAGGAAGGAAGGAAGAAAGAAAGGGAGGGAGGGAAGAAGGAAGGAAAGAAGGAAGGAAGGAAGGAAGGAAGGAAGGAAAGAAAGAAGAAAGAAGAAAGAAAGAAAGAAAGAAAGAAAGAAAGAAAGAAGAAACAAAGAAGAAAGAAAGAAAGAAAGAAAGAAAGAAAGAAAGAGAAAAAGAAAGAAAGAAACCACAGAAAGAAACTACAGGAGTATCTAGAAAGCAGTCTGTGTCCACAGTTCTCTCCCTGGGACCAGGATAGACCCTGCTACCTCATCCATACTTACTGGCTTATGGTCAGACACTGCAGGATTCTGTCTGGCTCTGGGCAGAGTCACTGTGGATAAATCAGTTCCAGGTTCTAGACTTGCACTCATGGCTACCAAAGCCCCCAAGTTGGTTTCACAGTCCACCAAGACCTGGACAGCACTGGATTATGATACTATGTGCTGCCTATTGCTGAGTTGGACTCATGGCCCTAAACACTGCAATAGCCATAGGCAATGCTAGCCAGAATAGAAGTCTGATTGACTAGGGTGATGTGTCTTTTCCCAGCACTTGAGCAGTTACAGAGGCCTTGTCTACAGGCAGGCCTGGGATGGGGTACATTAGGATCTGTCCAGCACTACAGGGCTTCACTAGCCCCACACTAAGTTCTCCTGCAAAGTCTTCTGCTTACTATCCTGTCCCACCTCCAGTGAATGGGGCTTTGCAGCACACAATGCTGCCTGACTTTGGGGTAGTGTTGAAGGCAGACACTTGGCCACCGATGCTCATCTAAACTGGGTCATTGCCCAGAACTGGGTTTCAGTGTGATGAGCATGGCACTAGCTTTTAAGTCTAAGACTGAGACTTTGTTCTCTCTCCCCCAAGCAAGATGTGCCACTTGTTATGTTGGGCTGTTTGGAGCTGAGGGAAGGGTGATACAGGAAATTCTTTCCTTCCTGCCTTCAATGCTTCATTTCATTTTCTTATACTAAAAGATTGTAGTATGGTCTCTCACCTGATTTCCTTAGCTCTTGTGCTGATAGTTTGGTTTGTGGCTAGCTGTTCAATTTGATGTGTCTGTTAGGAAAGCTGACCAGAAGATCTTGTTATCTTGCTCTGCTCCCACCTTTTAATATTTTCAGCACATGGTTAGTTAAATCTACAGATGCACAACTTGTGGATATGTAATCTGTTCGTCTGGTACAGTGACCACTAGTCACATGTGACTATGGAGCACTTGAAATGTGGCTAGTGAGACTGGACAACTGAATTTTAAGTGTTACTTAATGGTAATTTAAATAGCCACATGTGGCTAGTAGCTCCAATATTGTACATCACAGATTTAATGAATATGTAAAATATTCATATATGTAAAATTCCTAGCACTATGCCTAGTAAATAGTGTCAATAAATGCTGTTATTAGTGTTAGTCACAAGTGTTTCTCTGGCAGGAAGGAGTTGTTTCGTTTTGGATAGACAACACTCACACCTTAACTTATTATAGTGTCTTGTTCTTCAAGTACGTGGTTATGTTTATGATAATAACTCCCCACCTACCCGCTTGTCCTTTTGCTGAGCTACCTGGCAGCCAGATCCCTGGGTGGCGGGGTGGCTTGCTCCTGGGGGGACTGACTGCAGTGTGCTCCTCTCTATTTAGCAGGGTGGAGATCACCGGTGGGTACTATGAATACATCGATGTCAGCAGCTGCCAGGACATCATCCACCTCTACCATCTACTCTGGTCCGCCACCATCCTCAACATCGTCGGCCTGTTCCTGGGCATCATTACTGCTGCGGTCCTTGGAGGCTTTAAGGATATGGTAAGGAAGGAACTGACTTTCCATTCCATAGTGTCTCCCATTGGGAGTAGGGAAAAAAGACAGGTGCTTAGGGCCAAGAAGATCCATATTTTGAAGGAAGAAAGCAAAGCAATTGCCTCAAGGGTATAGCTGCTTTCAAACATCTCAAGTCCAAGAGGCCAGGTAACATTATCAATCTACAAACAGCACTTACTAACATAAATCACCTATGTTTCGCAGGCACATTTTAAAGGTGGGGTGGGAGGGATGTTCTCCATTGTTGCATCAACTTGGTTATATAAACAGTTTATTTTCCTATACACCTGACACTTTTAGTAGAAGCCTTCTTGGTTATATTTTCCCTCAACTGTCTTTGAGAGAGAAGGAGTAAACAGGTTTTGTAGCTGTAGGTAAGATTAATGCTAGTCTTCCCCTCTCCAAGAATCTCACCCCGTGTTTCTCCAAAGAAAGCCTCAGGCTCTTTTGCATTTGAAGAGCCAGCCCTGGGCTAAGCTGTTTGCCCAGTCTTGCCTTAGGCCTCAGCTTCAACCTCAGCCTACCAGTGTTCCTGTTCCTCTCTTCCAAGTCTTTTGTGCTTTTGTGTCTACAAAGGCACACCAGGACTCAGCACCAAGCATGTGCTCTGCATGAAAACATTTCTAAGCATTTATTTGCTAATTTGATAGATTTTGCTCCCTAATTATGGAAACAATAGTTTCCAGCTATGGTGATCAACCTGGCTTAATAGTCAACCACCTGATGTGCTTAACAAAACACTTCAAACAAACAAAGAAAAAAGCCTCTATGACGGGTTCCCTTCTCCAGAGATTCTGATTTCACTGGTTTAAACTGAAGCATAGGCATCAGTGATTGTTTAAAAAGCTCCCCAGGTGAGTTTGTTCTGCAGCCAGGATCCAGTACTATTGCTTTAAAGGAACGTTCCATGTGCGCTTAGAGAATTATTTCGTACCTAAAAAGGTTTTCCTTTGACCCCATTAATGAGACAGGCAGATCCTAGACTCTCATTGGTTTCTGTACCATTTGGGGCCCCTGAAGAACAAGAACCTGAAAGGCAGTTTGCAATTTGGTCCCAGACTGTCAAAAGGATGGATGATAAAAAATGAAAATGAAAGTTATGGGAAAACAAACAACAGTAACAAAAACAACACCCTCTAGTTTTGGGCAGCAAGTCCCCAGCGGGACTGGACTGACAAGACGTACTGAGTGCTCCTGCTGGTAAAGCTACATAAAGGAAAATCCCTTCCTGCCCATCCCCAGTCTCTTTCTTTTTTCTCCATCATATACACATTTCTCATTCTTACTTTCCCATCACCTGGAAAGTCCAAGCCCTAAGTAATAGGGGAAGTATCAACACAGTTGGAGCCTTAGGAGGGATAAGGATTTCCTCTAAGTTAGGGCCTAGGGAGATTTTGGTGAAAGGGCTGTACAAACACTGTTTCTGGCTTGGGGCTTCTTTGGTGAAGACAGTTCCCATTTTCTTGGAGACTTTCCTCCAGGGGCAGGTGAAACGAAGAGAATCTCACCCTCCTTGGGAGTTGAAGAGGCAGAACCTCAGCACTGATTAGGAATTGTTCCTACAGCTTTGTAGGCCTAGGTGGAAGAGCAACCTTGAACACAAATGGAAGGTGTTTCCTCCTGTTCAAGTTTACCTTGTAAAAGTTACAGTGCAGAAAATTCTGTCAGTTTTGGTTCTTTAAGGGAGGTATCATACTCATTCTGCTTATCCACATTCAAAATGCATATATTTTGAAAATATAAAATAAATTTTGAAAATAAAAATGTTAATATGGCACAAAGGTACTAATACCTGTGCTAATAACTTCTTTATATGAAAGACTTAATAAGGCCCCTTTCCATGGTGACAGCAGAAATTGAGACAGTGAAGGCAAAAGATACCTGGTGAAGACACCCTTTCTTCAAAGCATTCCTGAATGTTGAAAAGACAGGAACTGTGCTAAGAAATATAGTATTGTCAAGATTTTGATCTTGGCTTTAGACCTCTGTGCTATTTTTTTTAATGTGCCATTTTAAAAAAATGAGGAGGAAGTCACAAACATAGAGACAATTATTGCAACATATGCAATTAAGTGGCATTGTACCAAGTAAATATACTTACTTACAGTGTTTTATAATCATCTCCTCTATCTAGCTCTAGAACTTTTTCATTACCTGAAACCTACATCCATTAAACTATTACTCCTCTTCCCTTTGCCTTAAGCCGCCAGAATCCATCAGTTTTTCATTTCTATGGATTTATCTATTCTGGATATTTCAAATAAATGGAATTGTACAATATGTGAACTTTTGCATCTGGGTCCTTTAATTTACCATAATTATTAAGATTTATATACCTTGCAGCATATATCAGTGCTTCATTTCTTTTTATGAATGAATAACATAAAATGTATACACCATGGATACACCATGTTTTTTTTTAAATCTATTGATGGACATTTGAATTGTTTCTACCTTTTGGTTATTGGAAAAGTGCTGATACAAACACTTGGGTAAAAGTATTTGTTGGAATATATTTCGAGTTATTTTTGGTATAAGCCTAGGAATTGAAATGCTGAGTCATACGGCGATTTTATGTTTAACAATTAGAGAAACAGCCAAACTGTTTTCCTTAGCAGCTGTATCATTTCATATTCCTACCAACATTGTACAAGGTTCTGATTTCTCTGCATCTTTATACACACACACACATACACATATATATAGTAGGTGCACAGTGATATCTAATTGTGGTTTTGATTTCCTTTTCCCTGATAATCAATGATGTCAGATATTTTTTCATGAATTTATGGACAACTTATGTACTTTCTTTAAAGAAATGCCTATCTAAATTGTTTTCCCATTTTTATTTTTTTTATTTTTGGTACCGGGGATTGAACTCACAACCTCACACTTGCCAGGCAGGTGCTTAAGCCGCTGAGCTAAATTCCTGGCCCTATTTTTCCATTTTTAAATTGAGTTTTTTTTTATTCTTGAGCTATAAGAATTTGTTTAAGAGCAGAATATATTTATTTGAGATAAAGAAAGCTTCTATTTAAGAGAGAGACAGAAGGGGTCCCAAGTAAGTTGCCAAAGACCCTGCCTTTTCTAGGGATTTTTATACAGCAAAACCACAAAGTGAGACGGGTCCAAGGTGGGGAAAAATGGGAAATTGCAAGGTGGGCATAGGTGGGACAGAACTATAGTCAACCAATAAGATTATGAGTATAATTGCTTAGGTAAAATTGATTAAATCGGGATCAAATCGGGAAGCGAGTCACATAGCAAGTGGGCATGCATATAGAACAGGGCCTTTTCCTGTAAGGATCTGGTTAGTGCCTCCTTCTGACATCCTCAAGGTGATCTGATACCTATTTAGAATATCAATCCCTGATGTTTATCCTTAGGAAGTCTGTGGGTGTATCCATTTTAACTTTTGTCTTGAGGTCTGACCCACAGCCGAGGTATCTGTGTCCCTCATGGTTGCAAGGTATCTGGTCTTCTGCACTGTCTCCTTCGAGGGCCCAGCCTGTTTGACTGCCTATGATATTTCTATCTAACTTAGCTGCTTATAGTATTTCCTCCTCTGAGGAAGTACCGTGAACTGCTGTGAGAGAGTAATGGACAATGACTGATCTGGCTTCTTCAGGCTGAAAAGAGTCATAGTTGTTGATCAGCAGTCAGGGATACTCTTTAGAGGGTATACCTTTTGAAGAATTATACCTAAATGCCCTTGAGAGACACCAGGCATTTTCATTTTGGGTAGGCATTCAACTTTAAGTCTGGAGAAGACAAAGCCAAAAGAAACAAGTATGCATGGGCCAAATAATAGAATCAACAGGATAATTAGGAGTACAGCTAACAAAGATTTCCACCAAGAGGAGCTAATAATGGCTTCCTATAAGGAGGATAAAGATAAAGTCCAGGGAATTTTTAGAGTTTGACATGTCATTTGTCATCTAATATCTTGAACAGCTATTGAGATATTAACAGAGGGATCTGGAATGTACACACAACATTCAGTTTTTACAATTGCACAAGTACCCACTGTGTTACTGAATGTCTAATGCCATCCAGTTTGGGAGGACTGCCTATCTCATTAATTTTACTTCTTCATTTAGGAGAGAGACTAGCTGCAGTGTCATTTCAGGCCTGCTGAGTATAGTTAGTTAAGGCCTCAATATGTTACGTGACATCTTCTAATCCTAGAGAAGGGATAAAGTTAGAGACCAAGTGATCAAACAAGAATTCTTTATATATTGCAGATACCAGACCTTTATCAGATACACAGTTTGAAAATATTTTTTCCATTCTATAGGTTGTCACTTTACTTTTTTGGTAATGTTCTTTGATGTTCAATCATTTTAGTTTTTATTGCTTATGGTTTTTTGCTTTCTTTCTCGTGCTACTAAGAATCAGTTGCCAAATGCAAGGTCATGATGATTTTTCCTGAGATTTTCTTGTAATAGTTTTATTCTTTTGGATCTTATGCTTAGGTGTTTGATCTATTTTGATTGAATTTTTGCATTTAATGTGAGGTAGGGGTCCAACTTCAATCTTTTGCATGTGGATATCCAGTTGTCCCAAGACATTGTTCAAGAGAATGCTTTTCCCCATTCTAGCTCTTAGTTGCTTTGTCAAAAATCAGTTAATCACATTGTTCATTGTTATCAGTGATCTTTAGAGCACAACAGGATTTTGTTGATAGTTTTCCCAATAGGTATCGTAATGGTCCTTTACTCTCTATGAAGTGCTTTTGCACATTTGCTTTTCTTCAATCGTCACTATTACCGTCTTGTCAGGTAATTATTGTCCTCATTTAACAGACGAGGAAATAGGCCTACAGAGGTCAAGTGATTAGCCAAGATATAAGCAGCACAACTGTGACTGGAGCTCAGATCTATCGAATGCCAGAGCCTTTGCTCTTCCTACTCTAGTCCTGCTTCCCCCAACTTTGGGTTAGCCCTTTCTGGTTCTACAAGTGTTGTAATGACATCATATCCTTTTTTAGTTGCTTTAATCTAAAAACTTAAAATGAGTTGTTTCCAACTATTGGGAGCTTCTTTGACAGTAAAGGTAGGGAGTGAGGGAAGTACCAAGCATTATCAGATATCCCGCCTAGGAATGCTATCAAGATCAATGGGTAAAATGAAAGATGAAAGCCAAGATCAGGGGGAAAGATCCTTGGTTCATGAGATGACAGAACACTAGTGGGAGGTATATGATGGGACCACCAAGGGACTGTTACCTACATCACTTCATTACAATGAGATGATGATATAGAAAATCTTGAAACATCAACCGGGTGAGTCTAAATAAATCCTTGACCTAGGCCCAAAGGTTGTTGATAACTTATGTGTCTCCTCCCTGAGTGGAGTGGCCTGTGGTTGGCAGGGAGGCCCAGGGGTACTGGCTGGTGGAAGCCATTTTCAGGGAGTGAGGACAGGAGCCAAGAGCTGTAAGCTGACAGTCTTCAATAGAATTGGTGAGGAGCCACACTTTCCAGAGCTGTGGGATCCTAGCAAGAAAAATGATATCTGCATTCCCTGATCAGAGGTGCTTGACAAAAAGGACCTTGAAGAAACAGTGAAGTGTTTGTTGACGAAAGACATGAAGATTTAAGATGAGTCTTTAAATAGTGACTATACCTTGCCATACTCTCCTAACTGGTGTCAAAGCGGCAGTCTTCCCAAAGTCCACAATCATATCTCAGAATAGGTTCAGGTTTGTCCAAGCAAGATTGCTGTCACCATTTCCTGTGCTACCTAGTAACCTTTCATTTCATGGGAGCTCAGAATGCTACCGACCAATAACGAGGGTCTCACATTTTAAGGCCCAGAATTTGAACAAAAATACATATGTGTGCATTGGCCATGCACAATATTACATGTGTACACAAATACAGACAGAGCTCAAATCTGTTGTAAAGTCAGCATTATTGATTTAAAACATAAAACAGACTAATGTTTTGGGCCATCTATTTTGCTCCTTCCCTGCCTAACTCTTCCCCTCTGCTTTAGTTCCTTTTCCTCTTTCTCTCTTTTGCCCTTTCCATCGTCAACTCTTTTCTCTTCAGTCGCTTTCCTATGTTCATTCAATCTTCCTCTTCTGTTTTTTTTCTATAAAAACCAACTTTCTTTCAAATATGATCCTGGACCCCCAGCATCACTGAAAATGCAAAAACTTTTATAGATATAGTTTACATTGCATGATTGTTTTTCCATAGATAGGCTTAGTTCATTTGTATAAAAGAGCTAGGTTCATTTTGCAAGAGCTAGGTGGAAATGTTTTTAATGAACAAAAGATCAATGGAACATGATTTCCGGTCCTTTTCCAGGGGTTAAATTTCTTAAAATTCTGGTGAAAAAGTAAGGGCATTTCTATATACTCCTGCTCTGTAGAGAGCCAGCCCTTGGAATGATCAAGATCTAAGCCCTCTCCCACACACTAGAAAGGCTGACAAACATTTCTCTAGTTGTCTGTGAGCTGCACTGTAATAACTGAGGTTTGTAGCTCTTCAAACCTCCTGGAGATGTAAACAGTAACTCACTGCAAAGAAGAGAGCCACAGAACTGTGTTGAAACTTGCTGTAAGGTAGTTTCTTGTGCCAACACCCGTAAAACAGTTGCCAGTGCCACTGCTAAAGCCTGCCCACATATTTTCACTACTTGAGGGGAAGCTTCTGCTCTGTTAATGTGGTGTAGATATGTACCAGAAAGAAGACTCACTGAGCTTTCAGGCAGCCCTTGATTAGCCATGTGAATAGAGGAGTAGTCAGTGATATGAAAGATGGAAAATGCACTTGTTCCACAGGTTGACCTATCTGGTACAAGGCACAGTACTTGGAAGTTAATAAGCAGTGGTACCTTCCGTTAGATGTGCATCGGCCCTGTTGAGAGTAGACCTTCATCCTGGACAAGATCAGCTGTAACTCTTAAAGGACTAGATGCACCACCACGTTGTAAAAATGATATAAGTTATTTCTGCACTGTTTTGTTTGCAAAAATAGGAGGAGAGATATGTTCACTTTTTGTGGTCTCTGTTTACTGCTAGCCATGCAGGATTGATTAAAAAAATGCATATCTTTCATGTCTTCTAGAAAACTCCCTGGTAAGTTTGGCAAGAATCCTCACAGCTTCTGCAAACTGCTTTGTGACTGAATGTATTCTGTCAAAGCAAGAGAGCAGTAGTCTGTCCAGCTTTGTCTATTTGACATTTTGTGTTTTGAGTCTAATTTTTTATATTTAACCCTTTTTAAACAATCACATAAACACTTTCAATTTTTCTATAGGCTTGAATTTTTCAAAATAAAATGTTGGGGGGAAATCATACAATATGTAATAGTTATAACAACTCTTGCATATATAGTAGAGAGTTAAAAATCCTCATTTTCTTAATATGATTCCTTTCCCCAGAGATGATCACAATTAATATTTGTCATGAATCTTTCCAGATTAATTTTGTTTCACTTACATATATTGTGTATGTTTGTATATGTATATATTATATAAAAATATTTATATATAAATACATTTTATAATATAAAATATACACAAATATATTTATATATAATTATTTGAGTTTTTCACATAAACTGTGTTCGTGCTATATCTGTTAAACACAATGGCTTTTAAAAAACTAACAACACACCCTGGACAATTTTCTCTGTTACTATATATATGTCTCTGTCATCATTTATCAATATCAGCATAGATATTGCATAGTATAGATGTACCACAGTTTATCTAACTATTCTCCTAGGCTGAATATTTATGTTGTTTCTAATTTGTGGTTTTTCTACAGAACCCTACTCTTCCAGCACTGAACTGTTCTGTTGAAAATGCTCATCCTACTGTTTCTTACTATGCTCGTCCTCAAGTGGCATCATACAATACCTACTACCATAGTCCTCCCCATCTGCCACCTTACTCTGCTTATGACTTTCAGGTATGTTTGAAGAGAGAAAGAACTCTACTCCTCTGGCTTTTGCTCAGGGTCTCTTGATCTCTCCCTCAATTCAGTGGTAGTATCAATCGATTGTCTTCATAATATTGATGAGGCAGCCAGGATGTCTATCCCTGATGGCCTTTAGCAGCCTGAGAGTACCAGTGAGTAGATTGAATACTACATAGGCAGGCAGTGATGGGTGATGTGTAAGCTTGGGAATGGCACAAGAGGGGAAGAAACAGGGAGATAAAAAGAAAAATAAAGAGGAGGAGAGTAGGATCAAAGTATCCCAAATTCAAAAAAAAGTAAAAGCATCCCAAATTGTCTTAAACTATATTAAGGAGGAGATAAATTGGCTGGGAAGAGTCAGTTCATTATTACATTACCATGGACCTCTGTTCATTTCTCTGCATGGGGAGAGGTCTATCCCTGTTCCTTAGCACAAGAGCATTCTGAGCCATACAAACATTCAAATCATACCTGCAATAAGGAAGTCCCTTTATTTTCTTCAGATTTCCTAAGACAACATTAAAAACTATTTTTATGACATCCCCTCCCCCTTTTGCCCTATTATCACATAGTTCAGAAATAATGTTACCAAATTTACACTTTCCCTTCTCCTTTTGAGTTGAGACTAAGTGCAGAAAAACAGAACCAATAAAGGCACATAATTAAAATTAGGGATTCGTCGTGTACAGAACACTGAACTAGGCACTTTGGGAGAGCAAATGAAATGGTCCTTTAGGTATATATAGCGACTGTGTTAGCTCTCCTTCGCTATGACCAATCACCTGAAATAATTTAAGAGGAGGAAAGGCTTATTTTGGCCCACAGTTTCAGAGGATTCAGGCCATGGTCATTTGGCCCTGTTGCTTGGGGCCTGTAGTAGCACCATACATTGTTGGAGGAGTGCATGCTGCATGACGTTTGTTCATCTCATGGAATCCAAGATGTGACAGAGACAAACAGGAAGAGTCTAGGGCCCCAATATCCCTTTCAAGGCACACTCCCAATGAATTAAAACTTCTTTTCACTGGGCACACCTCTTAAAGGTTCTACCACTTTTCCCTCCCAAGGAGTGCTACAGGCTGGGTACCATGGGGGGGACATTCCAAATCATACCAATGATTATAAATCTTTGCCCACAAAAGAGTGGGGTTACACTAAAATCTAGTTAATTCAGTTGACTGTGGCAGTGTGCCCCTATAATCCTAGCTCTCTGGGATGCTGAGGCAGGGGCACTACAAGTTCGAGTACATCCTGAGCAGTTTAGTAACTTTGCAAGACTCTGTCTCAAAGTAAAAAGAGTTTTAAAAATGCTGGAGATGTAGCTCAGTGCAAAAGCCTTGGGGTCAGTCTGCAGTAAAATAAAACAAAACAAAACAAAATAAAATAAATAAATCTGGTTAATTCAAAATTTAATTTTGAAGGAAAAATTAGGAAAAGCCTTTTAAAGGAGAGAAACTTAAAATCAAATTTTCTTCTATTGATTAAGAATCCATGAGAGAGAACATAAAAGTATGACTGTTCAGGGCACTTGCATTTAACCAGCCTATATGACAATACAAAAGCTTTGGGCAACCTAATTTCAGCTTCATTTTAACAAAATGATTGAAACTTAAAGACCTCAGAAAATTGAATAAAATGTAGTTGCATTTGGTTTAAATTTTATTTGCAGAGGTCTAGGGCTTTCTAATGCAATAGTAGATATGGTATTAATATGGACTTGTTCACGTTTATAAAATACAGTACTAATACAAGGAGATTTCATTAAAGCTTACAAAAAATAAAATTTGTCTTAAAGCCTAACATTTAACACAGATAACTCATTACCCAAATAGAATAGGATGGAAAATACAAATATGTTCAAAAAGAGCACAAATAAATTTAAGAATGATAGAGGTAATAAGATCTCCTTTAAGAGAATTCAAACTTGTTGAAACTAATATATGAAGGGCCACCATTCTCTTACAGCCCCTATAGTAAAAAAAAAATCATGGGATATAGGGGCCATAATGTGTCTAGCATGAAAGTCCTCCTTGATTTTTACTTTTTGTGAGATATATTCTCACTGTATTTCCCAAACTTGTCTCAAACTTGCAGGCTCTAGAGCCAAGTATGGAGGCACATGTTTGTAATCCTAGCACTCAGGAGGCTGAGGCAGGAGGATGGCCACAGTTTGAGGCCAGCCTGAGCTACACAGTGAGGTGAAGGCCAGACTAGACTACAAAGCAACACCCTTTCTCAAAATGAACTGAACCAAACCAAACTAAACCCTCGTGAGCCCTAGCAATCCTCCCACCTCAGCTTCCTGAGTAGCTGGGACTACAGACATGTACCACCAGGCCTGGTTTCCTCTTCCATTTTTATATCAATGTAAGTTACACTGATTTTAGGAATTGACACTTTATAATGAATCCTTTATACAGGGACGACAGTATCTGGTGATGGTTGCTACAATCAGCCAATCAGCAAAGAGGGGTTGTTGCAAACAATCCCTCTTTGGCATATGGAGCCATGTTTCTGTCCATCATTCCTCATTCCAACTCTACCCCAGGAATAAAAATGAGACTAGCAATGTCAACCAGTGATGCAGGCTTTTGGTTTCAGTTCAATCAACACTTACTCTGTGTTTCCAGGGGCCAAGCACTTTGCTGGGAGCTGTGAATATAGAGGTTAAGACAGTCCCCGCATTAAGAGCTCTGTGGAGGAATGTGGGTGGGGCAGGGGACAGCAGTGGTAACAAATAAGTTAAAAACCAACAAAAAATTACCCAGGATTCCATAAAAACAGAGAACCTAATCAGAGAGGGATCCAGATTTAGTCACATAGTCAAACCTATCACTGGACTTAGAACAGGGACTTCAAGGACTGTAGATGCCTCTACATTTTAATGATATGTACTATTCATTGAGCACTTACTATGTACCAGGCATTATGCCAAGTGCTTTACATCTGTCATCATTCAGTCATTTCATCCTTGGAGGGAAGTCACTGCCTCTTTTAAAATGAGAAGATGGAATTGTAGAAAGTTTAAGCAACTTCCCCAAGTCATAGATGTGGTAAAGAGGCTATAGTAAGAGGAGGTAATTGTCCAAATTCTACAGACCATTAAGCATCATTCTCTACTTCTGCTGGGAAATTAAACTCAGTGCAGCTTTATATAAACCCTAAAAGTTCCCAGCCACATTCCCCACTTTAACCAGGGCCTGCTCCCTTCCCTGTATGTTTGGCGAATTGCCAAGTTTAAAGCTTAAAAATCTCAGCTTGTGCAAAATGCAAGCATTTCTGATTGTGTTTATAAAGCTAATGAACGTATATTATGTTTCACCTAGACCACTGAAAATGACTCATTATACACTGGGTCCATTTAACAAAAGGATTGCTTTAATCCTGGAGGAGGTAGTTATGAAGGTAGTTATGGCTGAGAGCCCGCAAAGGCTGTTGCTGCTGTCATTCAACTGTTTCTTCTTTTCTCCTCTCTTGCCAAGATTTTCCTTTCTTTTCCTTTCCCCTATTCCTATCCTTCCTTTTTCTTTCCCCCCTTTCTTATTTGCTCTTCTCTTACCTCTTCAGTTTTGCTTTATGGTGTGGAGGGGTAGAATAGAGAACAAATGCAAAGAACCAACACATCCTGGATTTTACCCTTGGGACCCAGTTTCTACCTAGTTGCCAGCCAGTTCCAGTGGTCCTTTTGGAGTCATTGCTCTACATTGCTTCTGAAGCGAGAAATGCACATTGATCTTGAGGAGCTCAAGTTAGCTGTTGGGCGGAGAGGAGGGAGGCCAAGGTGGAAGAGGGGTGCCATCTGTGTCCCTGAAAGAGCAGTGCCCCTCTAAGGACCATCATCCTGCAGGCGACGCTGGACTCTGAGAAGCAGCTCAGGAAGCTAGAGCTGACTAGGTACAGCTGTGAACTACCTAAGATTCCCTCCTTGCTTTGTGGTATGCAAAGATTCAAAGCTAGGTTCTCCTAAGCCACCCATTACATTAATAAAGTCAGACTCTCAAATAGGAAGTAGAATACACCGGCCCAGCTCCCTAACTATGACAAAGTTAAATATTTCCCAAGGTTCTTGTCTGTTGCAAGGCAATTAAACACTGGTACCGTGGGTATTTTCCCTCCCAAACTCCAAGGGTGTATGGACTACAGCTAGTCAAGTCCTTAGCTCTGCCAAAACCCCTTCAATTTTATCCTTAAGACTCCTAGTTTTATGTCCAAAAGGTGAGAATCACCTCCCCTCTGTTCCCCTTGAATACTTCCCAAACATAAAACTGAGAAGTGAAAACCTAAGGGCCGTTGTACCCCCTTTTATTATCAAAGCGTACAACTGCCACCCACAGCAGCTGTTGCTCACAGAAGCCTTTTAATGCCTCTCAGCCCAGAACTGCCTTTAGTTCTACTGCAGAAAACCTGTCCCTCCCTTCTGCGGTTGGGAACACCTAAAACTGGCCTAGTGCCTCTCACTATCCCTGCCACATGCCCGGGCACAGAGATTCTTGGCCTTGAGAAGCCTTGCTTTCCTCTGTGGTTAAGAGGAGGGAGATATTAATGGAGGAAAGGAAACAAAAGACAGAAGAAAAAGAAGAGAAAGGGAGTTTGGGGGATGTAGACTGGACACAGGAAATCACTATACAGTCATGTGCTACTTAATGGTGTTTCAGTCAATGACAGACTACATACAATTGTCCCATATGCTTATATCACCTAGTGACACTGTAGCTGTCTTACTTTGTGTGAGTACACTCTGTGATGTTTAAACAATTACCTCATATAGTTCTCCGAACAAGGGGTATCTTGTTGAAAAGAAGAGAAAAATGCAGTTTTTAGAGAGAGATCTTGCTTGTCTTGAGCCCACTGCCCCAAATTATTTTGCCTTGAAAGGCTCGCTCTAGGTGCTATGATCTTGTCAGTCCTTCACTCGGAATGAAAGAATGCATAGGATGAAGAATTACAGCCATGTCACATTATGCAGCAAGGGACACATTTCAGTATCTTAAGCAAGACCTAGAATCAAAAATACCAGCTCCTCTAGAGCTAAGATGCAACAGAGTATATGTAATTCTTCCAACCTGTTTGTTGGCATATCTTTGTTTTGAAGAGCTTAAAACTGGTTTCTTGCGTCTAGTTATTCTTGCAGTCCCTTCTGGCTTTATTCCACTACTGGAGCAAGGCAACAGTGCTCACAGGGTGGTTCTGTATCTTTGAGATTTTTTAAAAGCCTGCCAAGTTTATGTTACATACTACTGAACTTATCTTCATGCATTCAAGATTTATCGAGTACTTACTATTTACCATGCACTGTTCTGAACTCTGGGAGATATAGCAATGAAAAAAACAGACCAAATCTTGAGCAGGAAGATCACTGAGAGAGGGGAAAACGACTCCTAACATGCCAATTCTTCCGATGTTTTTAACAAAAAATCCCTATCTGCTCCTTTCCCAGATAGTATGAAGTCAGATTGAATTCTCAGTGTTTACAACCTTCCACATTGCTCTTCTTACCATTGGTATTCTTACCTCTACGTCTGTTAACACTGTCTCTCCAACCTACCCTACACATGGGAGTATTTGGCATGGGGATAGTTCAAATGGAATAGAAATGATGGGTTTAGTTTGAAGCCTTCAAATCCAACCAAGCCACTTGACTCCTCTGATTTTGGTTTTTTGTCTATGAGATGGGCTCTTGACCACTGCACTACTTCCCTATGATATATTCTTGGAGCAAAGAACTCCCCAGGAATCAAAAGCTTAATTGCATTAAAGGTTTTTAAGAGCAAATCTACCTTTATGAGGACTACTTGGGATGTTGCTGCCATAGCTCAAGGTAGAGGTACTGAAGGCTTGGTTATAAACTCAGAAAGTGAGCATTGTATCAAAGAGGCAACACTTCAGAAACAACAGGACTCAGTAACTGCCTGCATGCAGCATTCAAGGGTAAGGGGAGGATTCCCAGATATCTGAATGAGGCTTGCAACCTGAGTGACTGACAGGAAGGTGGGACCACCTGTTCCATGTCCCTCATTAACACTGTAAGGTTTAGGAGCTCTGTTATTCCAAATGGAAGCAAACCTAGTCCATATTCCCTCTTACATAGTCATGACTACTCGGGGTATCATAAACTCACTGCCTAAGCTGATGTTTTCTTTTTATTACACAGCATTCCAGTGTCTTTCCATCCTCCCCTCCCTCTGGACTTTCTGACGAGCCTCGGTCTGGCTCTCCCTCACCCAGCTACATGTGGTCCTCGAGTGCGCCACCCCGTTATTCTCCACCCTACTACCCACCTTTTGAAAAGCCACCACCTTACAGTCCCTAAGGAGGAATGAACATCCACTGGCTATTGAGATTATTGTGGCTTTTGTATTTCTGCTTTAGTGGAAGTATGTAGGGTATAAAATTTAAAGTGTGACTCAATGCATAAAGTTTTACAACAGCCTGCCAGGCTAGGGAAAGATGGGGATGAAGGTTGTTAGCACTGAGAGGGAAGGATGACTAGGCAGAACAAGCACTTCCAAGAACAGCTCACCCACTCTCTAAGTAAGGTTGGGGAGCCAGCCCAGCAAGAAGACTGGTAAGTTTGGACTTGCATTACCCTGTGCTCCACTTCGGTATCGAGCAAAAGTGCCACTGACATCTGTCTCACTTTATGTAAAGGCGTGTTGTCCTCAGGCCCTTGGCAGATTGCCACTCTAGCACCTTAGTTTAAGAACTTGGCTTACAAGGCCCTATCTTTCCCTACTAATGTTAGTCCTTAAGGAAAATTTCCCAGGTGATGGTTCCAGTACAGAGAGTTCTGGCTAAGATTCTGTTTGCTTTTTGTCTGGATATAGAAAAAAGCTGCCTATATCTTACTCTTTCTTTCTGAGTATTGTAAAAATGGCTGTTGTGCTCATTCAGCTCAGCTTTTGTTACTGGTAGCTCCTAAAGGGAAAAGTGCAATATTCTCTCATCTTTAGAGGGAAACAGGATTGTTCCAGAAGCACTGAAATACATAGCAACCTGTGAGCAGTTTTAAGTAGATTTCAGTAATACATGTGATAATATAAGAGACTGAGGTTCTACTATATGTTGTGTTATTACAAAATATATTTGCTGCAGGAGATATCTTACGGTTGAAAATCAAGAGTTTAAAGATGCTAGATTAGGTTGGGTTGTGGTATGAATTGTTACTAACCTTTGTGACTATTTAATCTTCAAATATTCTGCTTCAACCCCAGCAAACCGCACGTATCCTGCACCTCACCCCAAAAGAATCATCTGTATTTTAATGACACTGCTCTTATTGGTCCTTTTTCTGTTGAGACCAATCATGATAGCGTTAATTCAAGATTATGAAAGTGTTACAATGCCTCAAGTCTGTAAAACCTCCAAATGTAGCTAACTTGACAAATTTCTAAGTGTTATGGTAGATTTAAAATCCATCTGACATTGTGGTATTCATACAGTTCTTTTAATTATACATAGCTTTAAGTCATCAACCTAATGGGATCCACGCTTTCACTTTAGAATCACCACTTTCACTGGGATCTTACACTAATCTGAGAAATGGTTTAAAAGGAAGACTGATCCATCATCCTACACTTGTATAATGTAAAAATGCACAGGCTACAGAAGGGTACCTAATTAGATAGTTCTGCAAACACAGAACACATACTGGAAAATTTTCCAGCCAATTTTGCTACCTCCTGACTTGATGGATTAGAGGTAGCAGACAAATGCTGGTGCTCTCATCTACCTTACAGACACCTGGTCATCAAGAATCATCCAGGCACAACAAGCGCACTCATTGTTTGCAGTAAATGTTTGCAAAATATTGTTTAACTTTCAGCATCATCAAAGTTGTCTTATAGATTCCAAATCTGAAATACTATAATCCTTTTGTGTTATATAAAATTACTATTATTTTTACAGTTCTGAGAATATTAAAATTCTACTGGATATGAAAAAGGGACTAATAACCAATTGACTTACTATACAAATATCACCTTGTAATACTCAATGAATATTTTTTGCCATTTACACTTTACCTTTTCTTTTAGTAAATCTGTATTTTTAAAGATACCATTATACAGTATAGCCTACATTTACATTTCTTAAAGTGTGAAGATTCTATGACTCATTTCTATGTATTTTTCTTATTTACAAAATAACTTGAAACAGTATAGATTTTGTAACACTTAATTTAAGCAGCTTTTTTTATTACATTGACGTATATAAAGTCCATGTTACCTTAAAAAATTAATATTTGCTGCTTTACTCTTTTCCAAAACACTTGCTGTAATGAAGGAATTTGTATTTACAATATGTATCTCGACTGCATTTTGTAATTTATGGCTTTAATCCTAATTCTGCTTTACAGTATTGAACTGGGCATGAAACATTAAAATATTAATCCAGAATCTATGTAAACTGGATGTTGCTTAAAATCTGTATCACTGCCATGTTGGGAACCCAGACTGCTTTTGTGATGTTTCAAATTAATAAAACTATCCTCCTTATCCACTCACAGGACTCCTCATGGTATTTACAAAAGTATACCAAGCCTACTAAAGCAACTGATGGCACTTACCTCATTTTGACCATTATGATTCAAGAAACAATAGGACATGACTCACCAATATATAACACCTTAAGGAAAATTCTGCCAGGCTTCATCAAAAATAAGCTCTAGTCTCTCTTTACAAAACTGGAAACAATAGAATATAAAAGCCTGCAAAATTTCTGAAAGACAATCTTATAAAAAATGCACTCAATGATTAGAATTAAATCATTTTATTTTTGCCATTAAGAAGCTCTATGAGTATCAGGTAACAATTAATGGAAAGTAGAACTTAAGTTCATGACAAAATTGTACAAGTATGAACAATACAGTATTGGGGGAAATGAACAAGGTTTCATACGAATGCTAGAAATGATGAAGCCAGTACAGTTAATATTTAACTCTTTAGAATATGCATGCCCTGACAATACAAAATAGCTTCAGCTATGTTTACTGTTTTATCTTTTTGATACAATGGGAAAATGTGACATCATTTCCTCATAGTGGGTGCATATGGGGGATCATTACAACCAAAATGATAATCATTGGAAATACTTTTTAAAATCTTGCAAGATTGCTACAGCATTTAAAAATCTTTGCCTGGTTTGAATATTTTTATTTCTTTTAACAAATTTACTATTTCAAATAATTCCTGTCTAGCATATCTATGGGTGATTTATCATTAGAGAAAATTTGAAGCCAACCTGAGAGAAAAAAGAAAATTCAATAGCTGGAAAGCTAAGTATAAAATAGTAAAGTCTCATGGTAAATTTAAACTGCATCTTGCTACAAATTTTCAATCCAGTAGAAATTAGGAATGAAGAGTTTTAACTCAAAATCATATTCCACACAAAATCCAACTTTGGGCAGACAAACTTCTAGAAAAACAAAAGACCTAGCCAAGCCCATAATCTCAGCACTGAGGGAGGCTGAGACAAGAGGACACCAGTTCAACTTTCACCTGAGCAAGACATTCTCAAATTAAAAAGTTCTGGCGGTGTAGCTCAGTGGTAGTGCACCCCTAGGTTGGATCCTCAATAGTAAAGATTAAAAAAAAAGAAATCTGAAGACCTTGAGACATATGCAAGTAAGAGTCTTCTGGCAAAATTGCAATTTAACTTTCCAGGTTTCCCTCTTCAGAAACTCCAGAAGATACTTTTGGTAAGCACAGTTTAACACTTCATATTCAGAATTTATACAGCACAGCAGCAGCAAATAACTATATCAGTATTACTCAGAATGGATAGTTTTCCATTACAGAACTAATTCTTGGTTTGTCATAACAGACTTGTAGAACCTACCAAGTTTTATTATGACAAAGTCATTTATCTAGCAGTTGAGTCTGAAAGGTTTGGAAGCTCTGCTGGCATCAGTATCATTCACACTGGTAGAAATAATTATGTCTAAATGGTGAAATAACATTAATGGAACTCCAATTTCCACTGAGAATATTTCAGAGTGCACCCTACTGTCAAAGAATAATGTTGTTAATACCTACACAGAAAGGAGAAAGATACTGTGATTCCAAAGATCTGATCCTTAAGTTATAAGGTAATTTCATATTTTTTAGTGGTCAATTTAGACTCCCAGAACAGAAAACAATAAATGCACATAAACTTGGCCTTTGTAAGCAAAGGATATTACTTTTTTCCTTGTATTATTGCAAATACTGACATCTGATCCTCTCTGCTCCCAATTTAAAGAACACTGACATCATTATCCTAAAATCTCACTTATCATCTGAAGAATGACACAGACATGAGAAATTATGATTAAAGCTTTAAGTCAACATCAAGAAATAAGACTTTTTAAAAATACGTGGTAAGGAAGAAGAAAATATCTATGCTGAACTAAGAAATACTTAAGTAAGGTTATGAATGACTAATAACTATGCACAACAATCTTTCAGTATCTATTAATTTTTTTTCCTTTGCAAAAAGTCATTTACAGAAGTTCACCAAGTTAATTCTGTTATAAATGCTAGGCTATATGTTTGTTCCAATCTGTTTCCTTTTAGTACTAGCATTTGAGTAGGTTTTAACTTTATTTTCTAAGTGTTTAAATGTGTCAATCTAGAAGGAAGAAAGGTGGCATTTATTGTTGTGACAATAAATGGGAATTGACAAGTCTATATAGTACTCCATATGTAGTTTGCAACTGCCACAATGCTGTAACAATTTACAGATAGCATGTAATTTAGAAGGGATAAAAATCCAAAATATTTTGCTGAAAAGAAAATACAAGATCATTTCAATATTTCAAGTGAAAACTTATTAGATTCCAAGTAACGTGAACATTTAAAAATATACCTATACCTCCATCCCAAAATACACAGGAGTCTCATCTACCAACTATCATTTATGAAGATTTACAGTTAGATGGTGCATAAAAATTCATTTGGTGGATTTCAGATTAAAAAGTTTGCAACATTTTGTGGGAGTATTTTTAAATATAATTTCGATTCCATTCTGTCTCCACTATGAAAGAGCAGAGAAAAATATGTGACAGAACATTTCATCTCCTCCTGCCTGCATTATAGATTTATTTTTCCATTAGTTTTTTGCCCACAGAAGCCACACTGCGAAGGCATATATAGTGGCAAAGTGATCAAAGTCTATTACAAACAATGGCAACAGGAGTGAGGATTAATTCAAACTAGCTAAAACTAATTCTTTATATGAAAGACTTGTCTGCATGGCTGTTTTCATTAGGGGAGGGAGGCAGGAGATTACTATCCATTACATAACCAAGTGGAGGTTTATTCTCAAATTTTCTAGAACAATTTTAGACATTCTTACTTTATGCCATATACAAGACACAACACACATTTAGTCTCAATGTTAAGAAAACTGAGAAATCAGCAGTAAAGTGCTAACATGGAAGGGGAAAGTTTTAACATGTGCTAGGGTATGCTAGTAACTCCAGTTATTTTCAAAAAACATTCAGACTGCTTTAAACTCTATTCAGAAAACTATCTCTCTGAGCTGCTCACTTTTGCCTCTTAAATGAGCTGAAAGCTAACTATATAAACATATACTTGGAGGGAGGATTCTCAAACTCTACTCAAACTTCCAGAAAAATTTGTTCCTAAATATTAACAATAACCCAACTAGGCTACCTTCAGATGTGGCCGATCAAATGGACTTGTTTCACTTTAACTGGTTTTACAGGTCCTCTGAAATCCCTGCCCATTAATCCAAACCAAAACTTTATGAAATAATTTCCAAGGAGTTCAATAAGATTCTGGTATTATAAATTCAAACTCAGTACTGCCATCTGTTACATTCTGTTTGAAAATTGAATCATTTTCCTGATGAATAAAAATGTCTTCCCAGGTCACTGGCTTGTTCTGAGTAGATGCAGTCCCTACTGGAGGTTCTTTTCCGGCATCAACCTTATAAGCAATACTGCCATCTTTCATTCCAGGCATAGTGCTTGACCTATCAGAAAGGTAGGCATATTGTCTGATCTGCAAAGACTTACAGGGATGTAAACGATAAAGCTTTGAGTCACCAGAAGGATCTTGACTATGAACTGACTTTATGTGTGAAGACATAAACTGATAGTTGATGAAAGACTTGCCACATGCCAAACACTGGTACCTTCGCTCCCCCGTGTGATGAATTTCATGCTTCGTGCGATATTCTGCAAGAGGAAATACCTTCTCACAGTAGCGACACGGATACTTCTTTTCCCAAGAATGAATGTTAAAATGTCTCCGTAAGCTTGTCAGACAGACATATGACCTTTTGCACACAATGCAGATATAATAGACCCTTCCATCAACTATTAACTCATAATGATCATCATGTTTTACTTTCATACGTTTGCCTGTTGACTCACTGCCAGAAGTTTTTGGTATCTCGTTCTCAAGTCTGGCCTCCCCTTCATCAGGGTCATCTTTGACAGGGATCACTATGTCGTAAGTATCTTCACCAATATTTGCATAAACCTTGCAACCAGTAGACAAGCCTTCAATTTCAGTAGCTGTATCTAAAGTAATGATCTTCTGGCCCTCCATTAGATGTTTTGATCCTAAGCCTGTATCATTAGTGCTTCTAGTAATTATATCTGAAATTTTTAAAGAATTGGAAAGCGGTTCTTGCAGAAATGTAGGAATCTGCATCTTTTGTATCAACGATCCATCAAAAGTGGGATTTTGGGAGGTATCAGCCTGTGGGACCAAAGAGGTATTACTGACTGCTGAGTCTGGACTGGAGCTAATAGTGTCATCATCATCATCATCTATAATCTCCTCTTCTTCCTCTTCATTGATTTTGTTTCCTGTTAAAACAGCACTATTTGGTGTTTGCTGATTCTGCACAAGTAGACTGATTGAAGAGGACATATGATTTGGAAGTGAAGGACTGACATTTGGTGGTGTAGTAAGTGGTGTCTGATTTAACAAAATAATGTTGGGAGTGAGATGTGTTGGAGCTGAAGATACCAGCAATGTTTCACTTCCTTGTGTCTGGCTCAGAGTTGCCGGATTCACAGGAGTGGGAAGTTTCTGAGTAGGTGTGACATTTGTTAAAGGGGGACAGTTACTGCTGGCACAAGGTGCAACATCTGAAATAGCAACAGGACCTGGGTTAGGCTGGCCCTGTGTCACTGCATTGTTACTCGGCAAAGCCTCTTTTGCAGGCAAAATCTCAGAGCAGAAAATGACATCGTCGTCATCATCATCATCCGAATCAGTAACAATGATCTTTTTCATTTCATAATCTTCAGCAGATAATGAAAAAGACTCTGTTATAATAGGCATTATAGTAGCCCCATTATCCTGGGCTTCATCTTTTGATTTTTGTATTTCAAGGTTTTTGTCACTAGAACCAGGAGGTAAGGAGTCAGTATTACCATCCTGAGAGGTAGCTGAGATGCCTTTAACCTGTGACAGTGGGACACCAAGCTCAGCTATAAATTTCACTCCTAATAACTGCCCTGATTTAATTAACTCATCAAGTAAATCTGCCCTAACACGGACAATTTTAGAACTATAAATATAATTGAGAATTTCTGCAAAGATCTCTGCTCTTATGAAGCTAAGTTCAACAACTTGCCCAGCAACTGAGAAGAGCTGATGGAAGTATGTACTTGAAGCTGAAAGAATATTCCTATGGGCCCGGAATTTTCGGTCTTCCACAATAACAGTAACATCACAAAAGAGTCCATGGCCACGTTGCTCATTCAAGGAATTCAGCAGACTGCCAGAGTACTGAATGTCAGTTGCAGAAATCAGTTTTCTACTCTCCATGCCTACAAGAGAAGAGGAGGAGGGGATGAGAGAGGATTACAAAAACACACAAGTACTTTATCATTCAGAATTTAAGCCACAGAATCATTAAACAGTTCAAGTTTTAACTGCAGTTTGCCATAACTTTTTGGCTTTTGTATAAATTGTTCATACAGGCTGGCCTTTGGACCATGTGTCAGATCTCGTGACTTCCTCCTGACAAGAGTTAAGTAAACGCTAAGTTGCTATACAGATTTGAACAGCAATTCCCACAGTTGCCTTCCTTTGAATCTCAGCTACACATTATCTCCATTAAGCAACTTTTAAAGATTAGAATTCATTTTCTTAGTACCAATTTTGGGTTTCCTCCTCAAGGAGAGGTAAGATTTAATGTTTAAGTGTCTTAAAATTGTTTAAAGGAAAATGTTCATCATGAATGCACAGAAGTCATTTCATCAGTAAATGAATGATGTAAATATCAGAAAAGCTGGGCATGTTCAATACTTAGTCTGAAACACACATTCTTCCTAAATTTTAACTAATTTTATCATTAAGATTATATTTAAAAGCTACTTTCTGCAGTCCAAGGCATTTGCTAACACAGTTATCTCACAACTTTGCATTAAGTTGGGGTGTCTGTCTCATCTTGATAAACTACTAAACATGATTCTTACTCCTTCCTGTATTTCATCTCTTTGCCCAGCTCTCTCACCACAAATTCAACAGAGGCTATCATGAAAAAATGACAGTGCAAAAGGAAAGCATACTAATTTTTAATGCATATTTGCATGAAAACCTCAAACATTTCATTTTGTTGGTAAAGAATTATGTGCATGGAAGCTGGGCACAATGGCATGTGCTTGTAATTCTAGCACTCTAGTAGGCTGAGGAAGGAGGATCCCAAGTTCCCGCCCAGCCTAAGCAATTTAGGAACTTAGTGAGACTGTCTCAAAATTTAAGAAATGGAGGGTTATGGCTTAGTAAAAAACCCTTGGGTTCAATCATCATTAATCCCTTCCCCCCCTCAAAACCAAACACTGGGTAGGGTGGTGCATGCCTGTAATCCTAGCACTCAAGAGGCTGAGGCTGTAGGATCACCGTTAGTTGAAGGTCAGCCTGGGCTACCTAGTTCAAAGCCAGTCTGAACTACAACAGTGAGGCCTTGTCTAAAAAAGAAAAAAAAGGAAAAGAATTATGTACGTTGCTATGAGAACTTTTTTTCCACCTATTGTTATGTGAAAATGAAAACATTAGCTTATTGGAACAGAGGAGACATAACTGTAGGAGGTGCGGGGGTTGCCATTAAAGGGCACTGCTGTGTATAATCCCTAAAGAACTTTTTTGTCATTACTAGGGATTGAACCCACGGTACTCATCTGAGGTGTATCCTCAGCACTGTTGAATTTTTTTTATTTTTGCTTTGAGATGGGGGTTAGTAAGTTAGCTAGGATGGGCTCCAATTTGCAATCTTCCTGCCTCAGCCTACGGATGTGCATCACCACAACTTGCTTCAAACACTTTTTTTGCACTTCACAGAAGAGATCCTATACACGGTGATGCCAGAGTTATAAAACATACACATATATTTAAAACACAATATGTATTAACCATCGCTTGGTAAGTACCTTTAGTAGAAAAAATCGTTAATTATTTCCCTTTAAAGTTATTGAGAGTATCACAGTCACAGTGTCTAAAGTTATATACACAGTGCCTAAAGGCAGAAAATCTCACATATCTTTTACATTTTAAAAAATCATACTTAGTAATAAAAATAGACAAAAAGCCTAAAAATCAAGGCTTTCAAACATCATCAGTCAGGTGTTGCATATTAACAGTACCCAGGAATAGCTGGCCATCATAAAGGTACTCAATCAGAATGGGCGACCTTTGGACAATGTGCCAGGTCCAGAGATTCCGAAATACGGGTATTTTTACAGAAGTCACTTTTAAGCGGAATGGTAGGTTTCCTAAATTCGGCCCCATGATTTCTGTCATTGCAAACAGATTTTCTCAATGTGGGAAGATGTAAACATACGTGTCTAGGTGATGCCAGGACTTTGTTTCTTCTTTAAGTGTCCCCCTCCAGCAGGTTAGAGTGGGCCCTGGGTCAATATAGGTCCGTCTGAGCCCTTTCTCACCCAAGGTTAGAGACCTGACAGTGAAAAGGCCATTCTACACCTTTGTAGCGCAAATCCTTGACCCAGGGCAAGACCAAAGGGGCTGCTAGACAGAAAGACATAAAAGCCAACGGCCAGGGAGTGAAACCAACCAACACGCGGCGCCCTGCGGCAGCTGAACCCCGTCTCCTTCCCTCCACCTCCCTGTTCTCCATTTGCACCCTGCCCGCGGCAACGCAGGCTTTTGATTCCAATTCACGCGAAAAGCCGCTTCTGGCAAATACAGATGGAGGCACAAACAGCAGAGTGAATGGGGGGTGAAGGGGAAAGTGGAAGGTGGCGAGCAGTTAGGGTGCGGTGCTGGGGAGGGGCGAGGCGGCGGCATTGTTATGCCCCGGGAAGGGACGACAGGGGAGGATGGGCCGGGTAGAAAAAGCTCCAAATCAAAGTAAGGACTAGGTAGCAAAAAAAAAGAAAAAAAAAGAAAAAAAAACAACCACAAAAGAGAAAGCAAGGAGTCCAGGGCAACGCCAAGTGAGTCCCTGCGGTGGGGTTCCCCACGCACTAGGGCCTAGCCCCGGCACTGGCAGCCCTTCGGCCCCGGACGGAGAAAAGACCCGCTGCGGCCCTCCGGGTTATTCCCCTGCTTCCCTCCCGACCCACACAAAGAAAGAGCCCGAGGAGCGGAGCCTCGAGCTCCGCCGCTTCCTGGTTCAAGTGAGGCGAACGCAGGCGCGGCCCTGGGCCGGGAGGGAGGCGCGCTCCCTCGCCCCTTTGCCCCCTCCCGCCACGGCTAGCGGCCTCACCTGCTCCGGGCGCCGCCGCCGCTCCTCGTCGGGCCGCAGAAGGGTGGGAGTCCTCCACCGAGAGAAGCCGGATTCGGATTCGCCGGCGCTTCTGCTGCCGCTTTCAAGGGTGCTACAGTCTTGGTCGACGTCGACGCGGCTGCTGCCTCCGGCCGCCACCAACTGCTACCGCTGCCCCACGCCGCCGACAGAGGGCACCGCGCGGGGGCGAAGCGCAGAGGCTCCCTCCTCTTCCGACAGCGGCCCGGGTCTGTCCGGAAGGGCCCGAGCCCTAGGCGGCTTCGCTTCGGCGCCCCGCTCTGCCTTCGGCTCTTTCCGCAAGGGGGCGGAGGGAGACTGGGAAGCTCTGTCAGCCTGTGTTCAGCGCTTTCAGGAGGGCGAAAGTGTGGGAAACAGGAAAGGGAAAGGTCCGGTAACGCAGTTACCTACCCAGTTGCGGTGGAGGGGAACCTGGCCGTGTTCCTCTAAGTGTATGCAAACTTTTATTAGGGACTGCATGGATTTCATTTGTTTTACACGTGTGAGTTCTGCTCTGTTAGCCTGGTAGGTGATAAATCACCTTGAAATACAATCTGAAGAAATACAGTTTATTAACTCTTGATAATTCGAGTTGTAGGATGACAAGGCAATGGTAAATTACAGTAACCCCCGCCCCTTTTCCCCGCTACTATGGATGGAACCCAGGGGAACTCTACATCCCTGCCCCCGTTTTTACATTTTGAGGCACTGCCTCACCGAATCGACTACACTGGCCTCAAACCTGTGATCTATCTGCCTCAGCCTCTCTGCAGGAGCAAGCTTTAGAAGTGTGCCCCACCTCACCTCATCTGGTCAGTAACTACATTTTAAGAAAGAAATCTGGTGTTTGGACAACTGCTGACTTCTTAATTGAATACAAAATGGTCCAGTCCTATGTTAGTTCCTTCATTTCGACTAAAGTTTACTAACTAACCGTTTAATCTGTAGCTAACCATATATTAGGTTCTGTGGGATATAACATGGAATAAGCGAAGGTTTCCTGCCTTTCCAGAGGGCTCAGTAGTTAGGACCACGAACACAGTCAAAACTATTTGCATAAGGTACAGAAGCACAGGAAAAAGAATGACAAACTGAATATTGCCATTTGAAGAATATTAACATTATATTAACATAAGGTGAGTAAATATTAACATTTGCACTTTTTTGAGACAGTCTCACTGTGTAATTCAGGCTATCCTTAAACTCGCTATGCAACCCAGGTGACCTCAAACTCGTGGGTATCCTCCTGCCTCAGCCTCCCAAGTGCTGGGATTACAGGCGTGAGCCACCACGCTCAGTTAACATTTACATTGTTAATTTATTATTTTCATAGCATTTCATCCTCAGAAGACTTTAGGATCTGACTCACAGTAGGTGTTCAGAAACTGTTTAATGAATGATAAATTATGAATTGCATGCTTTAAAAAACCCCTCTGGTCATTTGCTTTTTAAAAATTTTTTATTTTTTGGTAATTTGCTTCTGACTAGCATGAAGAATGAAGCAATTGGATGAGGGGAGAGCAAAATATTTCCCTTCAGGATGATTATTGACCATATTCAACTAAGGAACTAAATAATAACAGTTTTTCTATTACTTTCATTTTATATATATATGATTAATATCCAAAAATTTGAATTTTTACCTATTTACCTTTCAGTCGAAATTCCTGTGTTTTTTTCTACAAAAATCTTGCTGAAAATGTACATCAGAATATTCCGCATAAAAACATATATAACTATATCTGATTTTCTTCACTATGAAATCAAACATGGATATAATCATCTATTTATCCCTAACCTATTCTACTTCTCCTCAATAAAGCAAAACCGCATGGTCAAATACCAAAGTGACATAATAGAGCTCTATTTTCACTTGGAAATAATAAATTGAAATGAAATTCCTTAAATTAGTCTCCAAGATTTTGTTTCATGGGAAAGCATACTATGAGGCAATTATTGAACTATCGGTGTTTGTTGTTAGGATGTAAAATTACAAATGTTCCATTGTTTAATACAAACACATTTCACAGGAAAGAGAAGTATTAGCCAGCAGATTAATTATCATTTTGTCTGTTATCTTTCTGAAAAACTTAGTGGCAAAAAACTTAGGAAATAGAACAAAGTGTATTTTTTTTGTCTTTTTGAGACAGGGTCTTGCCATGCAGTTCAAGTTGGCCTTGAGCTCACTTTGTAGCCCAGGCTGGTCTCGAACTCACAACAATCCTCCTGTCTCAGCCCCCTGAGTGAACAGAGTGTATCTCAAAAGTTTAGAATCTATTTGTATTTCAGTAGTGCAATTGAAACTAAAATGTCTTTAAAATATAGATCACCATGGTAGTAGAAGCCATTCTTGATGTGGAATTTATTACTTTTCATGCATTGGAAGACACCGTACACTTTCCTTTTCACCTAAGTTAACACCACTGAGACCACCAATAGAACTGCCTTGCCTTTGTCCCATTGCCAAATGGTTTTAAAAGTGAAGACCCAATTGAGGTGGAAACTCACTCTTTCGAAAGACAGGCAACTTTCTCTTCACTTCTGCCTATATTCCTCACACCTCCGAACTAGGAAAAACTAAAGTTTAAAACCTACCTATAATGAAAGAAGACTAGGGAATGAATTTTATTTGCAGGAAAGCAGAGCAGACCAAAAATCTTGACTGGCTTTAATAATTATCTTTGCTACAGGATCATTGAAAGTTTCATTAGTTTTTGTGTTTTTCAAAATGTTATTTCACCTTTTACTTTCTTTTTTATCTGAGAGCTTATCCTCACTTTAAACAACCCAGTAGATTTTAAAGAGAAGAACCTGTGTCAAATGGATTTGGACATGTAAATTGTTTCATTTTCTATAAAAGTTTTGGTTGACTGTTGTGGATAATTTGTCCATGTTTGCTTCCCACATTTGAGCACTATGAATTCCATGAGGACAGTAACTGTCCTGTCCTGTGTTAAAATGCCAAGAATATAGCCAGACATAGTGGTGCCCACCTGTAATCACAGCACTCAGGAGGCTGAAGCAGGAGGATTGTTGGGAGTTCAAGGCCAGCCTGAACTATACTGTAAGACCCTGTCTCAAAAAATAAATGAAAATTTTCAAGAATCTTGTGTATGCTAAATATATATTCTTTTTTTGTGATAAAAGATAAGAGAGTGACATTTACTCAGTCCCAAATCTCTTCCTCTGATTTACACTTAGAGTCACAGATTTGGTAAAGTCACCAAACCAGGGAGGGACAAACTCCAGTAAAGCAGAAAAAACAATGACTTGAGCAGCTGTAAGTGGGTTGGAATTTCAATACTCTTAACGACTAGCTGTGTAATCTTGAACCTGATTCTTCATCTATAAAATAGGGACATTAATACCTTACTACAGAATTGTTTTGAAGATTAAGTGAAATTATGTACAGTATCAAAATGCTTAGAGGTTACAGAATATGCCACTCTCTACTGCTTCCAAATCTGTTCCTAAAACACTGCATCTGGAATAATCAATCATTCCGCTTGTATCCATACCTTTCTTTTCTGGTTGGTTGGCCACTTCCTGGTCTTCCATAAAGACCCAGCTCAAGGTTTTTGCAAATACATTTGCAAAATTTATTTGCAAAGCTTGACTTAGTCCAGTAAATGATAGATAGATGATTACTTAATGTTAAGTGAATAAACACCTGGACCCCAGTAAGTGCTAAGTATATGTTTGCCTTTTCATCACTATCTCCTTCTCAGCTTAATCCTAACAGATCTCTCCCTAAATGACTTGTTAAAATGCTGCTAATTGCCCTTTTCTTCTTACAACCTTGCAAAGTCAACTATACAGGGATGTATAACCCTCCTATTGGGAAAAGGGTAGTGCATAATTGCTAACAACGATACAATCTACCAAAAATGGAACAGGCAGCTTACTCCAAATATGAAAAAAGAGGGAATATGCTATGAAGGAGTCGTTTGTGAAAAATTACTTGGCAATATGCAGTAAAACCAAATAAAAATGAATAAAAAATTAAGGATGGAGATTTTGCAGCGAACCTATGTATGTAAATGTAAAACTAAGACAAAACAATAGGATCAATAGGAAACTGTGAAGTGCCTCAGTAAGAGGATGTTGCAGCCTATGAAAAGATCTGGGCAGCTTGGAGAGGGCCTCAGAAAGCAGGAATTCCCTCTAACTCAGATGTCCTCAGAAACCAGGGGTAGTTGATTGTACATCTCAGTAAATCTTATCTATAGGGACCACAATAGCATTCACTTATTCTGAGCAAGAGAGGGGACATCTGGTGTTTTCTGTCTGTGCTTCAAGTGCCTTGTTTTGTCTCATGTGGTCCATTTCCCATGACCTTGTTTTAGGTTGGTATTCGGTGGGTTTGTGTCCAGCAAGAGAAGAACATACCTACTTGTGAATGCTGCACCAGCTTCTGGATATCAGGGGCTGCCTGACCTCCCTTTCTCAAACAGCAAGTGAAAAACCTTACCCTTTTTCAAGTGGTGAGAGAGAAGGGAGGAGGTACAGCAGTGGCTATCACCTTGTCTTTAGTAGAAAATAGTCACTTAATAGAAAGTAGTCACTTACTAATTATTATAGGAGATGTACTAGAAATTTGTTATTTGGAATTCATATGTAAGAAGGCCTACTGTATTTTATTTTTGCTGAATCTTACAATGCCAAAATAAACACACTATCAGTTACATAGAAAATACTTTGAATAGGGCTGGGGATGTAGTTCAGCAGTGCAGCACCTGCCTAGCAAGTGCGAGGTCCTGAGTTCGATTCCTAGTACAAAAGAAAGAAGGAAAGAAAGAAAGAAAGAAAGAAACTTTGAATACTGTAGCCCTTTTATCCTATTTCATTAGTTTTTTTTTATCCAGATAGATTCAGAAAACATGTAATTTGATGTGTTGCTCATATATGTATATATAAAACTACAGTATATATCTTACATATACAGTAAATACAAACATGAGGTGTAGTAAAAATCCAATATTATAAATTATGTGACACATTCAAGGAAAGCACTTGAAATGTGAGCAGAACCGACTCTGCGTGTGGTTGATATGGCCACCCTATGGAATTATGGAATATATCCTGTGGCCTATGGCCTGCCATTCACTTACTCAAGTAGGAGGCTAGAATACAGATAAATTGTGGTCTCTGGTCCAGTTTTGGACCTGGCAAGCCTCGTGAGGAACTGAAAGATGAGTGGAAGGGGTTGCAGTGGTGACTTGTTTATACTGATACACTCACCCTTTACCTTGGCTGGGCTGGAGGACTAGTAGACCTGGGGAAGGATTTCGTTAACGTACTAGCAACAGTTTCCATGGTTTCCTCAGCTATGGGCAAAAGTGCTGGGTGGGCTTTCAGAGCCATGGCAACGGAGGTCTTACAAAGCTCGTCAAAGTGGCCCCTATTTTCGATGCTGCACTAGCTTCCATATCCTTTTCTGCAGTTCTAAGGAGGTGACATCGGGCGCCAGCGGCAAGAACTTCCCAGTTTCTGAAAGAATCTCACGCCAAGGGAAATCACCGGCTCCTGGCTCCCGCTGGAGTTTTCAGTCTGCAGACTCCAACTGGCCTGGGCTGTCAATCAGATGGCTTCAGCCAAGTCTGTGGAAACCAGTGCCGCTGCTCCCGCCTGCGGTCCTATTCTCAGTGGAGAGTGTGCTCCCTCCCAGCTGCTGGGCAACCTCATGGCTTCAGCCTTCTTCGCGTATCGCAGCAGCTACTGGTGCTGCTATGCGAGCTACAAACCCGGGTAAACCCGGGAGGGCCTGGGGGGAGAAAGGGGAGGAGAGAGAGGCAGGGGAGGAGGGGAAGGAGTTCAGCCCGCGGCAGGGGAGAATGGGCCTGCTCCACCTTGGCTCTGGGGAGCTCATTTGCCTTTGGACTCTCACTTTTGTCCATTTGAATTTGCTCCATCTGACGTTTGTACCTGTTCTCATGCATTTCTTCAGTCCAGCCATGGCAATCCCTTTCTTATTCTCCCTTTTCCTCCCTTACATTCTCACTCATCCTTGGGTGCCCAGGTTTCCCTCTTTAGTCTTTTAGTCTTGTAAAAACCTGTGCATCACAGTGTGTGTGTGTGTGTGTGTGTGTGTGTGTGTGTGTGTGTGTGTGTGTGTTGCCATTTGTGAGCATACTTTTAATCTCCCCTACACTGAACTTGTGAAAAAGAGAAGCCCTTCTATACTCATTACAGAGTTTGCAGTGGCTTGTGGTTGGTGCTCAACCGTTAAGTGCTAAATGAATGAACAGAACCTTTTGAAGTTACACAAGGTTGTGCAAGTGGAAGTTCTTTGTAGGGAGTGGTCAAAGGTTGAGGTTCAGGTCTTAAAATAGAAAAACCTTTCTATGAGACAAGATAATTGGATGGATGTAGGAAAAGCAATATGTTAAGCTTCAGACAAGGCTATCTTAATAAAGGTCTTGTTAAGTGGTCTCAATTTTAACCTTTAACAATGAGGCGAGGATGAAATCAATTTTCTTCTGAAAGCAAATATTGGAGTGGAAAAATAGACGGTTTTGGGGGAGGAAAGTAATTATAATTATTTCTGTATAAGTATTTATATTTAATATTATTTATAGTGCAAGTATCTTACATGCACTATGTGTTAAACATTAAAAAAAACATTTAAGACATTACAGACATTGAGAGGCAGGTTTCAACGCATCCGTCTTTATTTCTGTGTTCCATTTAAAGGCTGTAATCTCTCGCTTGGTTTCTTTAGCTTTCATGAAAGCCCATGAAAGTTCAAACTGTTTGTTTAAGTGGATGACGGTGGGTCACTCTTCCTGGTTTGCCTTTTCTGTTCTGTTCTGTTCTGTTCTGTTCTGTTCTATTCTGTTCTGTTCTGTTTTGTTTGTTTGTTATTTGGCTTTAATTCTCACCTGGCTGCTCAGGCCTTCTGCAGTCTGTATCATTTGATAGTATTATCAGAAAATTACATTTTAAACTTTGAGTTTCATTTATACCAAATTTTATTAAGGTTTAAAATATAAAGGAAGGCTAGGGCTTAACAGGACCAGTCGCATTTTATTTTACATAATTACATTTAATTACAGTGTATAATTATATGTAGTAGAATTATGTTTTAAATATATATTAAGTATATATATTAAAAAGTGATTTCTGCTATTTCTGTTTTAAGTATATATTAAGTATATATATTAAAAAGTGATTTCTGCTATTGAGTTTTAAGCAACATGACTTTGAGGAGAATAAGCAAGAGAAAGAATTGGAAATTTGG